>OMMV01195617.1:0-11554 GCA_900302635.1 Chatrabus melanurus
TCTTGGTGTCTAACAGGAGTTACTGAGGAGTTTTAACGGTGAGAGAGCGTTTTACTTATTTATTTCTTATCCAAAGCAGCCGCTGCTGTCTGCACTGCTAATGTGCGCTGTCTGCGCACATTATTCTCCTGTTGAATAAAGTGATTAAAAACAGCGGCGTACCGCCGATTTCTGCTTCCCAAATTGATTTATATACGTGAAATCCTCCCACACAACAATCAAACGTGAAACGTGAAAGATCATTTCAGGTTAAAAATGCATTGTAACGCGCGTTACTGACATTTGTAACGAGTAAAATATTACCAATTTTTTTTTTGTAATGCCTTACATTACCGCGTTACAGCAAAAAGCAATGCATTACAGTAATTAATTACTTTTGTAATGCGTTACTCCCAACACTGTTGGAGAAACATTGCATTGTGCATCTTTGGTCGGTTGCATCATACAGAGATTCATGCTGGAGTGGAAGAGAGAAGGATTTTATGAAAAAGAAGATGTGAAAGTTCTGCTACAGTTTGCCAAAAGGCAGATGAGAGACTCAAACCTTTCATGTGTTTTCTTGTGTTAAAATCCTTCTCTGCTCCACTCCACTATTTCATCAAATAAATAAATAAATACATTGTGTAACTGTCCAAATACTTATGAAACTCACTGTGATGTTATGTATTTTCACATTGTAATGTATAGTTTGTTCAACAGAGTCAGCTGGTCCACTTGACGTCATCTTTGTTAACCAGAAACAGCAAATCGCAGAAAGTTGGCAAACAGGCTGTAATTTGGCAAACGTTGTCCATGTTTTATCCAAACTTGTACTCGTATCTTTAACTGGCCGTGACTGCTGCTGGACTGCCTAAAGAACCAGGTGTTTGTTCCCGTCTGCATTACAGCTTCAGGCTCCCCTCAGAGTGCTCATTTACCTTAATGAGGACATGCAGTGAGCACTTCCAAGCTACAAACACACAGCACATACACATGAACACAAAAGTAAAAGCAGGCCAATTTTCCCTGCGGTGCATGACTCGCTATGTCACAAGCCGCACTACGAGCAGATTTTATGGACTGGTTTTTACATTTTGGTTTGATTTTGGTGTCAAATTATTCCCAACATTTCCCTTTTGTATTACATCAACATAAGTTTTAAAAAAAAGTCTGTTAAGTTTATCTTATAATACTGTGTGAAAATTAACATTCTGATCTCCTGACCTGCTTTTGAAAGTGAGGAGTCAGTTCATCGGGGTCAAAGGTAATTGAAGGAACCAGAAACTTTGGGGCTAAAATCCGCTCTCTAGATACAGGGTGGGGCCACTTTGAGGAAATGTGTATAATAAATACAAATGAAAGGCATCGGAGGGATGATGTACACCTTGAGTGCTCCGATAATAAATGTTTTTGTCCAGAGTATAGTGACATCATTCTATGACATTTTAGTGACGTTGTCATGATGTCACTTATACCATGTAATGACAAATAATTCATACTCATACCATTTGATTACAAATGATTTACTGGTTATTATCATGGAAATGTGTTGCCATCCTGCTCTGTGTACACCTGATCCTGTCAGATCACAGAAGTTAAGCAGAGTAGGTCCTAATCAGTTCTTGGCTGGGAGACCACTTAGGAACACCAGGGGCTGTGTGTGTTTCTCCATGTAAAACTGGAGTTGCGTCAGGAAGGGCATCCGGCGTAAAACTTGTGCCAAAATCCAAATGCAGACCTTGACTTGATCTGCTGTGGTGACCCCGAGCACCCGGGAGCAGCCAAACAACAACATCATCATGGAAATGTGTTATACAGACTAGATTTTTGACATTCTTGACCTTAATCTTTGACCAATCTGCTCCAAAAGATAACCACCTGGAGACACTCACCCAAGTAATATTCCTACCAAAATTTGTCGAAAATCGGCTTACGTGTTTCTGTGTTATTTTGAGCAAATTCAATACCCTACATTACCGCTGGCACACATGGCAACTATAATAGAAACAAAAGGGTTTTTGTAGCAAAGTGTGTAAAACTGTTAATTTGCTCTTGTTTTTATGTTGTTTTGTGTGTGTGTATGTGTATGTCGTGCGTGCGTAAAAATCACAAGACAACAATGGTGCCAAATGCCATAACTTTTTTCATTTGTTCAATAATTCCAAGTCTTTTTGCAGTCCTTGCCAGTGACCCAAGGTAACGATTGGATGTCTTTGGTACTCGGTCCTTGGGTACAGTTGGAATGACTTTGTGTCAAATACATTGTTACTTAGGCAAACTCAGATGAGAAGTACCACTTGCATCATTAGGGAAAACAAAGGAAAACTAGGGAAAACCTGGACGCCTGGGGCGTCCTAGTCTTGGATACTCTGGATAAGTCCTGATGTTTTAAACATCTTAAAGGTTTAAACATCTTAAAACGGTCATGAACTGTTGTGGAACTTTTACAAATCCTTTTTCTGCACTGAAAAAAAATGTGGAGCACCGACCAAGCACCTGGTTCATCACCTGTCTTTTACGAAGACAGGTGATGTTTGGCTATGCTAATAGAGAAGAAAGGTGCAAGTGCTTAGGTTCCTGGTGCTTCCAGTTTTACTGTATGGTGGTGAAATTTGGATGCTAATCAAGCCCCTTTTCGACCGAGCTGGAGCTGGTGCTAGTTCCAGGCCAGTGCCCAGGTTAGCACCGGTTCTTTTTGTTTCCACCAACAAAGCACTGGCTCCAGGTGCTAAAAACTGGTGCTAACCGAGCACCAAGTCTGAGCAGGGCCAGAGCGAAGCACCAACTACGTCAGGGGGCGGGGGGCGGAGTTATACGCGGTGGAAAACAGCCATTTTTTTAGTGTGTCACCTTGCATTCTTGCTTTGTCTTGCTGCCATCTTGAAGGCAATCAAGGGCATTCTTGGATATTCGTGTCAAGTCACGCAGCAAGACTACACAGGACTATACCATGATAGAGTCTGGATAGATCTTGATAGTGTCTTATGCAATATTACTAGGGTCTTGATAGTCTTACACAATCTTACTGGTCTTGATAGAGTCTCAGGCAGTGTCACTAGAGTCTTAATAAAGTCTTGACAGCGTCTTATGCAGTCTTGCTAGGTTGTTGATAGTCTTATGCAATCTTACTCTTTAGAGTCTTGATGATGTGCTAAATCATGGTGGTCTTTGGTTCAATCGTGATGAATCATCTTGGATGTCATAATAAGGTCATGGTGTTGTTGAAAAGTCTTGTGAGTTGACAGGACATTTGTCAAGATTCACCACGACAACTTTGACATGGTGTATTTGTGGACAGTCATGGTCAAAACCATGTATGTGGGAACAGGGCATTAAAGACTTTGCTCAAGGGGTACCTCAGCGGTGCTAATGAGAGTGACACAAGGGCTGTTCTTTGACTTTCCCAACCCACATGTTTGTTCTGAAGATTGACCCTACAACAGCAGTCGTGCACAGTAATGTATCACTCACAGAATGCCAAAATGTCTGCTGCTCTACGTCCCTTGTAGCTGTTGAGTGTTGAAGTGCAGCGTGGGTTCATTGACACCTAATGTTCATTCATCCAGCGTTAGAACAAGCTTTCCCACACAAAGACACGTTCGTATCTGAACATGAATGGGACTCACCAGGCGATATGATACTGTTGTAATTTAATAATGCTGTCAAACACAGGCAGGTGTGTCACCGCCGTATAGGCTATTTCTACCGTTTGGACAGATACACACAGAAATGGCAGTGTAATGACTAATAGATGTGATCATCTGCTGGGTTACTGTCCTTGACACACTTGCTGTTGGCCTCCTCATACTCGTCTCCCTCCCTCTGGTCGTGTGTCAAATTCTGCATGCATTCTCAGCGAGGGTTTGGCTGGTACTGGTGTGCCAACTGCTTTTAGACGGCAGTAATCAGTTACTTGTCCGGTCAGATCCTGCTAACGCTCTGACCTCTCTTGCTGACACGCACTGACCATGGCTCTGTGGTGTTGCTTCTTTTGCAGAGACTGTGGCGGCTCCGGAAAACGCAAATCAGGTAAGAATGTTTTAATCTCATAAATACAATCTGAGATACTCCACACATTTGCAGATGTTAATTGTATTCACAGAGTACTGAAATTTTTTCATGATTTGAAGGTGGATTTTATGCATAAATGATACACACTTCTTTTAAATGTTACTCTCAAATCATAGCACAATGCTGCTTGAGCTTTGTTAAAAATGGTTATTAATTTAGGCATACTTGAATTATATTATATCTTAAAAAGTATTTATTCCCACCACAGTTAAAACACAAAATTGTTGACATTTTCAGACCCTAAAATATAGGTTGAAGAAACATAACTGTGTTCTATTAAATACACTGTAATTTGCTTTGTAAAATGTTCCTATAATCATCTGTTTTGCACTCGGTATTGTCAATGCCCCTTTTTTAAATAAGAATTTTTAAGGCCAGATGCCAGGTCAGGTTAGGTAAGGTCTGGGAGTGTGTGATGGTTTCTGTGCATCGCTGCATCCATCACGCTGTGGAACCACACTGGGTCCTGGTTGGCAACCATTTATGTGGTCCATCCCCACCTCCTGAAAAGACCTATCTATCTGCTGCAACCAGATGATACGTTTGGGTCCCCTTGGCCTTTTCTAGTTGCTGGGATCCTCAGCACGCTGGATCTAACCTCCACTCACCCACACTGTCCTGTAACCTGGTTATACTAACACTCTACACCTTGCTTACTCTGTTTTCCTGCATTTCTGTAAACTTGTTTATGTCCTCTTCTGTAAGTCGCTTTGGATAAAAGCGTCTGCCAAGTGCAATGTAATGTAATGTAATGTAATCATGCCCAGAGAAACGTGCCACATGGCCAAAATGTCATGGTTGACATTCCCTCACATTTCAAGTAGTACACCTCATCTGATTCTCCTGAAGTAACCATTTGTTTGACACAAAGTCATTGCAGCAGTACTCAAAGATTTCCAAGGAAGACCTAGCACCAAAGATGTCTAGTCATTGCCTTAGGTCACTGGTTAGTGTCCAACTCTCTATAGAGTAAGACAGGAAGCATCAGGACCCTAAAGACGTGGGCCTTCATTAGGTATTGGCATCGCCAAACACTTGTGTCCAGGTACCTCATGACTCCAAAAACTCTTCCCGGGCATCTCTTGACTGCAAAGGCTGAGGACCCAGAGACATGATGATGATGAAGAAGAAGAAGAAGAAAAAAGTTCAATATAGGCCTTGAGCCTCATGCTTAGCCCTGGATTCTGGAGCGTAAGGTGGATGAGAGTCCAAGACTTCCTGTGGACGGAATGCCAGTCCAACACAGGTTACTTCCCCAGCCAAGCCTGGTACCCATTTACAGCTGGGTGAACTGGGACAAT
Organism: Chatrabus melanurus; assembly: GCA_900302635.1. Classification (NCBI taxonomy): domain Eukaryota; kingdom Metazoa; phylum Chordata; class Actinopteri; order Batrachoidiformes; family Batrachoididae; genus Chatrabus; species Chatrabus melanurus. Next base: position 5,352 of record OMMV01195617.1, read on the forward strand.
GCAGGTGAAGTGTCTTGTACAAGGACACAGACAGATCACGTGACCGGGAATCAAACCTGGACCACAATGGAAATAAGTTATGTGCTTTCTTGTGTTATCCTCGCCAATTTTATATATATATGCCATTGTATATGTACTTTTATTGCCAAATAAATTCAAATTCAACAAAATTCAAAACACGTGATCTGTCTTGGTCTACATATTGGTAGCCAAAGGAAGTCATTTTGTATTTGCAGCTGATGATAATGGAGGCGTGGGATTTTTTTTTTTTTTTTGGCGAGTTCCGCTGTTGCCTACTGGCCAATTTAGCAGCAAAGGGAATAAGGAAAAATCTGTGCATTGGCTACATTACTAATAATGCACAACATAAATTTTTTAGTCAGAAGAGCACTTTTAGTGACCTTGACCATTTGAAAGTCTGAACCTAAAATCACTAGGGCTTTTAGAGTCTGGCTGTGAAACAGACATACTAATTTGGCTAACAATCTGGCATGTATAGGAGAAATTGTTACACTCACAAGCAATTTGCAGGTACTCCCCCCCCAAATAAATGGACTGTATTTCCATAGCGCTTTTCCATCAAGCAGTTGCTCAAAGCGCTTTACACTGATGCCTCACATTTACTTCCCCAGCCATGGCCGGTACCCATTTTTACACCTGGGTGGACTGAGATGATGTAGATTAAGCATCTTGTCCAAGGACACAGACAGGTAGCATGAGCGGGATTTGAACCCAGGTCTACATATTGGCAGGCCAGCTCCTTATCCACTGAGCTACCTGCTCTACAGACACACAGACAAACATTCAGTGACCTTGACCTTTGACCCTCTGACCGTAAAATCATTAATTTGTTGCAGTTTGGCTACTTAGCATGCATAGAAGATCTGGTAACTATCGGGTATGTGCAGCAGAACTTATAGTGCTCACAAGAAAATTTTAGGTAATAAGAAAAAAAACCCCACTTCTATTGACCTTTGAACCCTCTGACTCAAAAATCAATAGGCTTGTTGGAGTTGGGCTACCTACTGTAACATACATAGTAGGTTTGGAAGGAATTAGATATGTACTGTGCAGCAGAAGTTGCCGTGCTCACAAGCAAATTTTAGGTAAAACAAAAATGCTTCCACTGATCTTAACCTTTGACCTTCTGACTCCCAAATCAACAGGCTTCAATGCCAACCTGGCTTAAACATATCTTGGAAATTTTTTTGAGTTGATTCGTTTTCTGCCAAATGTGAAAAAAGCAAGGGACACAGAGATCGCACCAAAAAGAAAAAAAAAGAAAGAAAAACAATGATTGCAGACACTACAGCGCTACAAGAAAAAAACCTTAAATTTCATTGATCCAGCTGTCACTTTTGTCAGCGTACAGAGATCAAGTCTCTCTGAGATGAGCATGGGGATGCATGCGTAGGAGGCAGCAGGAAAACTGTGAGAGAGGTTTAGAGGACAGCTGTTCAAGTGTTGTGTTTGTGCGTCTTCACATAAATATGCGGTGATGCGTTGCTAAATTACATGTTAGTCCGGCAAACAGATGCAGAGCTGACTGTCCAGGACAATGAAAGCAAGTTAATTTTGTCTAAAGAAGGATTACCACCAAATGAAATAAGACCTCATCTTAATTTTCTTGTGTTCCGTGGCATTGAGGTTTTATGCAACATGGAATTCCAGTGAGCAAAATGGAAAAATTGTCTTATTTCAGACCTGTGTGTGCCATGTAACCTATATTCAGCCTGTGGAAGATATTAGTGTCACTTACATTCATATAGGCTGCCTGATCACACAGTGTCTGGTTGCATGCACAGTCGGTTTAGTTTGACAACAAAATTGATCATGAGCTGTGCATATGTAGATTTCATCATTGTTGGCTTTACTATGTTGTCTCCATTTTCTCTCGTCATCTTCAATGGCGATTGCCTATTTTTTAATGTGGAGAATGATGTCGTCTTGCTTGCATCTGTCTGAGTGTGCTTACTCATTGTTGTGAACTTGCTTACTAATTGAGAATGCATGATTCTGATGATGCACTTGATACTTACACTATAGGGACCCCATGTGGAGTAGATGATCTTATTACATAGTAAAATTGTTTGCTGCATATAGTTGCATGTTCATGGGAATGAAGTGTGTGTGTGCGTGTGTGTGTGTGCGTGTGTGTAAATGATACAATATTAAGATTACATAGTCCATACTTGATACTTAGTGAAGCTCATTTATACACCTGATCCAACATGTCTATACGTATAGTCAACAAAGGAACTGTAAAGTATAGTAGTTAAAGGAAAAAAATATAAATTCAAAGTTAAAGCTACAGTATGTAGGATTTAGTGCCAACTAGTGGTGAGGTTGCAAATTGCATTATACCGTCGCTGCCCAGGATTTTGTTTCTCTTCATGTTTTCACTTCTTTGACGACTGGGATTCATGCTTCCTTGCCTTCTCTTGTGCAAAGCAACATGTACGATCCTCCATTTCACAAAAATGAGGGTTTTCAAACTTGTTAGCAACCAGTAGACAGTGTATAGGAGAGCAACTACTGAGTCCTCCTATTTTTTTCTTCAGTCTTCCGTCTGTGCTGCAAAATATGAAAGGTGGAGTAAGTATGTCCATTTTGGGTTACTGCATCAACATGGCAATGCAATATGGTGGCCTCCATGAGGGGGCCCGCTCCCACGTAGATATGAAGGGCTCATTCTAAGATCATGAAATCACATTTGTTGCTATATTCCATTTCTGTGAATAAACACCCCTAAATCCTACACACTGTAGCTTTAATGCTTCACAGATGTTGATTTTGTGAACAAACTGGTGGTTTTTTTTTGGATGAGTTATCTGCAGTGTGTTACGGATAATCTGTAGTTAAGGTGCAAAGTAAGATGGAGCTGAGTTTGAGTCGGAGAGGAAAAGCAGCAGAGCACTCGGGGGTGTAAGCGCATGTGAAAAGCAGATGGAGAAGAGAGGTTTACGTGGCAAGTGGAAACAATTTCAGAGTTGCTCACGGACCGACAGAGTGTGTTTATGTGTGCAGACTTGCTGTCTTTATTTGAGCTGCAGGTCTCTGGGGGCCCACGCACTGTGTGTGTGTGTGTGTGTGTGTGTGCGTGTCTATGTGGGTGTTTACACATGTGGATATGGATGGGTGTGTGTTTGTGTGCATGCTTTAAGGGAGGAGAAGGGTTAATCTTTCCACGGGTTCAAGAGGTCCCTGTGTTTGTTTGTATGTGCAGATGGATCAGATTGTAACATGGCATAGGAAATCATTAAGGCAAATGAGCGCTCCCAAATCACTTTAACAACCACACACTGTTGGAGCAGACTTTTTTTCTCAATAAACAACCAGAGAGTCTTGAGCTTTTTTTCCTCGACTTACGACTATAATTCGCGCACAATGATAGGTCTGACGGTACCTGAAAGTTACGGTTTGTTGGTTAATCCTGTTTAAGTCAAAATGTGCTGTTAGATGTCAGAAACGTCGCAGTTCATATCAGCATACAGACGTTTTATTCAAGTTCCCCCTATGCTTAAAGCAGACAGCCAGTCTGTGCTGTGCTCTGAGAGTGATGAGGCTCTGCCCCCTCCAGCACAGGGCTGATCCAATACAGGTCGCTCTGTTTCTGATAAGTGACCGTTGGTCAGACTAGACTCCAACATGGAAAACCACCCCTGGAAGCAGTATTTAGGCTTGTTGTTCAAAACGCCGCGTTCAGTAACTAAATGTCCTGAGTATATAACTGTGTGTCTTTTCATAAAAATTGACAGAGCAAAGATTGACAGTAAAGCATAGTGTTACAGAAACAGTTAGCTTGTTTTCAAATAGAAAGAAGACTCTCATTGGGTTTCTAAAGAAAAACCTGTCAAATTGGAGAGTTAGGGTACTATCGTTTACCCCTTGCAAAGCAGTGCACAGTGCAAAGCAAGTGTGGTTATTTGTAGTTTCCAATTGAAGTTGGTAGAAATTGGCAGTTTCCATGTCATATAGTTGTGATTTTCATACCCAGCACCAGGTCAGGTCTGGGAGCATGCGCTGGTACCTTGCATTCCACACCATGGAACCACCTAGGGCCCTAGATGGCAACCACCCAGGCAGATAACTAGTCCAACCCCACCTCTCAAAAGTAACCATCTATCTGCCGCAGCCAGGTGAAATGTGGCCTTTTCCAGCCGCTGGCACCTTCAACAGTGAGGCACCCGTTTGCTGGATCATGCTCAGAGAAACGCTACATGGCCAAAATGTTGTAGGTGACATTCCCTCACAAGGCAAGTGATAGTCCACATCTGAATCTCTCTGAGTAACCATTGGTTTGACACAAAGTCATTGCAGTGGTACCCAAGGATCTGCAGAAGAGACCTAGTACCAAAGTCATCTAGTCATCGCCTTAGGTCACTGGCTAGTGCCCAGGTCTCACAACCATACATTAAGACAAGAAGCACCAGGACCCTAAAGACTTTGATCTTCATTTTCTTGCAAAGATATCAGCATTACCAAAGACCTCTGTCCAATGACCTCATGGCTCCATAAGCTCTTACCATGCATCGCCTAATCTCAAAGGCCGAAGACTCAGAAACATGAATGTCCCTGCTGAGATAAATGAATGTTTCTTCAAGTTCAACACTTTCACTGCACACAGATACACTTCTGTTGGCTGAGTCCAATGCCCACATCATGTAAATATTAATTTACTTCTCTGTTGTTGTATACCTTGCATATATTCGAAGACGTAGTACCAGGTAGAAGAAGAACAAAAAGAAGAACTAAGTCCTATATAGGCCCTATTGACCATTGGTGCCCGTGCTTATTCCCAGGTTCTGTAGTGTGACCTACCCCTTGGATGGGATGCCAGTCCATCAGAGGTTACTTCACCAGCCAAGGATGGTACCCATTTACAGCTGGGTGGACTGGGACAAAGCAGATGAAGTGCCTTGTCCAACGACACAGACAGGTAGCGTGACTGGAAATCAAACCCAAGTCTACATGTTGGTAGTCCAACTGTCATCCCACATAGCTGCCTGATCTACATGTACTGGTAGCCTGGTGGTTAAAGAGTTGCACTGTCACACAAGAGACCTGGGTTTAATTCCTGCTCAAGCTACAAATAAGAAACTTGACCTAACGCTTCACTGCGTCACATCAGTGACCTTTGGTGGCCGCCTTCCGCTGGCATGTTCTGACACATTGGCGCTGTTCCATTAGCTCATGAGAAAAACTCTCACTTGTGTCTGCTTTTTAAACAGCAGTGTGCGTGGAGTGTGCAGAGGTCCCTGGCGCATTGGTGATTGGCTTATTTCATGCTATGCCGCAAACACTCCTATGACTATTTAAGAGGATAAATCCAACCCCTTTGTGCACTGTGCCTTATTTTGTTCTTAGATTACGCACTGTGTAAATTGCAAAATAAGTTGGACGCATCCCACTTGAACTTGCGTTATGCGCTGTAGACCATGCACCATAGATCTTCGACAGAGGACCCTTAGTTTTTAATCCCACTCTTTTATTTCCCAGAGATCTAAGGCAACCAGAGGGTATGTTGTTATCATGTATTAATTTATTCATCTGTCTGCTAAAGTAGATCAAACTCTAGAATGCATTTATGAAATTTTTGTCTGTACCTCAAGTCATTCATCTTATGTATCAGTTCAGGCAGACCGCTAAAGTCATAGTTTGTTGGCTGATGTGCATTGACGTTTTACTGTAATATCGGCAGTCTACTTAATGTGTATTTAACCTCACTACATTATGCTATGGCAGCCACAGAAAATAACCTCTTTGTTATTTAATTTTAGATCTGGTACTGTTGTTTGCAGATTCAGCTGTTCATGTGTTTTGGTTATGCTGGAGGTTTAGAATCGGCAGAATCCTTGATGCTGCTGAGATTCATTGAGAGATATTTAGAAGTGTAGCTCCCAGAACAGAGCTTTGGCTATTTCTGCCAAATATAACTTCAGAAACATTGACTACAAATGGCCAGTTATGTAATGCAAGTGTCTCTGACAGTGTTGGCCAAATGAAAACCAAAGCATCTAATACTCTGTCCTCTATAAATTTGTTTAAAACACAACCCCAAATCAGAAAAAGTTGGGACAATGTGGAAAATGCTAATTAAAAAAACAGTGATCCTGACATTTACTTTGACTTCTGTTTCATTGCAGACACTAAGAACCCAAGATATTTCATGTTTTGTGTGGTCAACTTCATTTCATTCAGTC
>OMMV01195625.1:0-10870 GCA_900302635.1 Chatrabus melanurus
AAACAGCAAACTCAGAATAATAGGAAAGCACCCAACTAGCTTTTGTGAGCAGTGTAAGGCGGAGGAGACGATACCACGTGTCGGGCCGAGGTGACGATACCACGTGTCGGGCCGAGGAGACGATACCACGTGTCGGGCCGAGGAGACGATACCACGTGTCGGTCCGAGGAGACGATACCATGTCAGGTTGAGGAGACGATACCACGTGTCGGGCCGAGGAGACGATACCACGTGTCGGTCCGAGGAGACGATACCACGTGTCGGTCCGAGGAGACGATACCACGTGTCGGACTGAGGAGACGATACCACGTGTCAGTCCGAGGAGACGATACCACGTGTCAGGCTGATGAGACGATACCACGTGTCGGGCTGAGGAGATGATACCACGTCAGGCTGAGGAGACGATACCACGTGTCGGGCCGAGGTGACGATACCATGTCAGGTTGAGGAGACGATACCATGTCAGGTTGAGGAGACGATACCACGTGTCGGTCCGAGGAGACGATACCACGTGTCGGACTGAGGAGACGATACCACGTGTCAGTCCGAGGAGACGATACCACGTCAGGCTGATGAGACGATACCACGTGTCGGGCTGAGGAGATGATACCACGTCAGGCTGAGGAGACGATACCACGTGTCGGGCTGAGGAGACGATACCACGTGTCGGGCTGAGGAGACGATACCACGTGTCGGGCTGAGGAGACGATACCACGTGTCAGTCTGAGGAGACGATACCACGTCAAGCTGAGGAGACGATACCATGTGTCGGGCTGAGGAGACGATACCACGTCTCGGGCCGAGGAGACGATACCACATGTAATCATCAGGTCAGGTCTGGGAGCAAGCGCTGTTGCTACGCGGCGCCACATCCACCATACTACGGAATCGCCCTGGGTCCTGGATGGCAATCACCCAGGAAGCCAACCCGTCCATCCCCACCTCTCGAAAGTAAGCAACTATTTGCCTCAGCCAGGTAAAAGGTGGGCGTCCCCTTGCCTTTCTGCAGCCACTGGGGTCCTCGAAATTGAGGTGCCTGCATGCTGGATCATGCCCAGAGAAATGCACCACATGACCAAAATGTTACATCTGACATTCCCTCACAATGGAAGTGACACTCCTCATCTTAGCCTCCCTAAGTAAATGTTCATTTTGACACAAAGTCATTCCAGCGGTACCCAAGGATTCTCCAAAGAGACCTAGTACCAAAGACATCGAGTCGTCATGCATTTAATCATAGAGTGTACTAAATATGAGCGAGAAAGGCAACATATGAGGGAAGAACTTAGAAAGGCTGGAGTACAGGAGATCAGTAATAAAGGTTTCCTTAACTTTCCAGACAAACTGGATTACTCAATCAATTCAATCGCTGGTTCACCCTCCGGAACAGAAGGTGGCGGTAATGCACTGGTCATGAATCCACGCTTGTGCCAACCGCCATCAAACACCAAAACGAAGAAGAAGACTACAGCTGGAGGATTTCTGTGGTTGTTTTTTGAGAAATTTGGCTAAATTTAAGCAATTTGACAAGAACATTTGAAACAAAACATTAAAGAAGATGCAGGATGGCGCACGCTACCTCAAACGGTGAGAGGTAACTAACAGAATGCTATTTTAGGCTCAGCGCACCTTCGTAATGTTATTTGGGTGGAAAGTCGCTAGCAAGATAACGGCAGTGCATCGTCACCCATATTAACGTGCAGATTACAAAACGACTTTATTTATAAACGTTTAATAGCAACTGATAAACGGTAAGAAATACACGCCGAGCGCTGGTGCTTGTAGTTCGCTGTTCTGGACAAACTTCTGGCAATTTTGTGATTTCTTTATCCTATACAAGCAAATGACAAGGCTTTTTATGAATCATTATGATCCCAAAATAAGAGCTCTGAAAGAAAACCCGTCTAGACACACTTGGGCAAAGACGCTGATAGGACATTTACACTGTGGCCCCAGAGCCACAAAGACACAGGCAATGTTGAGGACCGGTGTAATCGCTGTAAAACTGAAAATTTCTTTGGCCATTCAAGGAAATTTAGTACAGCAGACGATCGATAAATGTGCTGACGTCCCGTCATGTCCAGCGATGCTGTCAGCTCACATCTGGCAGAAACCAACAGACCGATCTACAGACCAAGTCTGGTCACAGCTGATTTAAAGTGCCTGTAAAGCAAATTCAGAGATTTGCTTCAAAACACATTATACATGTTAGAAATGCTTTGTTGATCATATGTTAAAAGGTATTGAACCATGTGTATTTTTTTCTTTTTCTTTATTTTTTTTGGAGTTTGACTGGATTTCTGTGTTTCACCACTGTTTAGTTCATGATTTTTTTTGGGTGGTGGCTTAAACCAAACCGCATTACGCAGTGCGATTTAATTTGCATCCGCCTATATAAAGCTGGAGTCGATTTGAATCTCTGCTCCAGAGCAGTAGGTGGCGGTAATGCACCTTTTACGCTGGTTGCCAGCTGCCGTTAAACAAGAAGAAGAAAAATAATCTCTGGTTGTCTTGCTCAATCTTTGAGTCTTGTTAGACAATGGTTGTACTAATCCCCCTGTTTGTTTTATTTCTTTTTCAAATGGTGTATTGTTGTCTACTATGGACCGTTTATTTCTTCTCTACAAGTGTTTGTATGTTCCGCGCTGTTCAATAAAGCTTTAAAAAAACAAAAACTTGCGCCCTCCCCCTCCCCATGTGATTGGGCGTGGTTTCAGTGCCTTCAGCCAAGACCTCTCCACAGTCTGAGAGCAGAGAATACTGCTGAATGCTGCTGATTTTTACACAATTTTGAAACCTAATTTTATCTACTTAGCAATATTTTTAATGTTTTTCTGTGGTTTGACAATCTCAAAACAGATTGGATTTCAATTTACAAGCATTTTAAATGAAAACTTGCAGTGAAAAAGCTACACTTTTAATGTGAAAACAAATATACATTCGAATCCTTAAAGAATCATAAGAAGAACAAGGGCACCATTAACGCTTAGCATTAAAATGTGTCTCATATCCACATTGTGTCTAGATAGGGTTTTAACCTGATTACATTTACACCTAGCATTAAACTATGTCTCCAGTGACCACATTGAAATCCTATTAAGATCCGATGTCCAGATCACATCATATCTCCTCTGGTTTCCATGAGTCAAAAAAAAGTGGTAGCTTAAATTAATTGATTATCAAAAAGGCTGGCAATTAATTTCATAGCCGATTAATAATCGGTTAATTGATTAATCATTGCAGCTCAACTATAAACACTAACTGCTTCCTACCTGCTATGGTAGAATGATGATAATATAAGCACAATATGCATAATGATGGTTTAAGAGAGTTGGGTTGGTGGCCTAGCGGTTAGTGCGACCGCTTTCAGTGCGGAAGGTTCCTGGTTTGAACCCTGCCCATTCTCCATGTAAAGTGGAGTTGCGTCAGGAAGGGCATCCGGCGTAAAACTTGTGCCAACTTTACATGCAGATCCATGTGGGATCTGCTGTGGCAACCCCGAGTTTCAATTGGGAGAAGCTGAAAGTAGATTATTATTATTATGCATAATGATGGTTTAAGAACAAAATATTATAGGTGTTACTGTCTAAATCTGTGCATCATCTTCCTAAGCAAAGTGGTGGTGGGCAGTTTGGACGTTCATCCCACAGACAAAGCCCTTGTGGTCCACTATGAGGTGGAAGCGTGTATCCTGGGAGAGAGTGGAGGTCATATGCTGGGGGAGCGCAAAGAGGGACAAAAAATGTGAGTGTAATGTCTCCTATCCAGTTTTTAATATAGCTTCTTTTGTTCTCTGTCTTTTGGCTTTGTTTTTTTCTCAGCTCTAAACCTAAAACTTTACATTCTTGGAGAGTGAAAGTTAGTGACAGAGTTACAGACTGTTGCTTAAATTATCTGTAAAAGAGAAAAAATAATGTGATTTTCTGGTAAGGAACATGTATGAACAGTAATTGGTTATTAGGGGTGGAACAATACGCTAGCTCCATGATATCACGATACATTATTACATCACTGTTCACACCAATTATGTAGAATGTAATCTGTGATGAATGTTTAACTTTAAAGTATTCTGGAGTATAAATTGTAATCCTTGATGTTATCTATTTCCTATTTGTATGTTTTGTAAATAATTTATGAATCTTCTACAAGAGGTCATTATTTCTTCCATGCAGTAGTTGACTTTTCGTGCTATCACGATGCACATTTCCAAAAACAATACGATTCGATATAGGCCCCAAGATACGATTTTCACGATACACGATGTATCGTTCCACCCCTATTCGGAATACATTAAGCACAGATTGTCATTTTCTCTGCCCAAATTTATAACAGCTTTAATTTATAGTAGCTCAATATGCTGCAACTTCAACAACTACAGAGAAAAATATTCAGTGTCCAGTTTTGTGTTGGTTGATGGTGGTAGTTAGGGGGGAAAAAATGATTCAAATTCAGATTCCAACAAGCTCTCTGTATTTATTTTAATTTAAATAAAAATCTATACTTTTTAGTTAAAACAAAGAAACCTGATATTATGGATTTACATACCAGTTCAAATCATTGAAAGTTATATAAATTGATCCATTTTTCTGTCTCCCTCTTTTCCCCGTGTCCTCTCTGCAGTATTCGTGTAAAAAGTCTTTCTCCTAGTACAGATGTGGGACTTTTAGCAAAGAAGGTGGTGGGCGAGTGCAAACTCATCCCTCCATCCCGCATGTCTGAGGTGGAGCAGCTCCTCTACTACCTCCAGAACAGAAAATCAAGTCCAGTAGAGGGCAGAGGTCAGTGAAATCGGCACAATTACATCTCCTCTGTGACTGTACATTCCAGTATATTCCCCAACATAGTTTGGCATTTTCATGATTTTTCACTGTTTTGGTATGCATTTATATTCTGCCTCCAAAATTGACATTAACAAAAAGGCTTGGCCTTTATCCCAGTGATCACCTAACTGCAAGCTTTTGTTGAGCATTTTTATGCAGCTTTTAGATTAATGGCTTCGTCCATTGTCGACAACCTATCGGGTCATGGTGGTGGAGTCCTCTTTTAAAGGGGGATGATGTCACATTTCTGTCTGATGCCTCCAAATCCGTCAGTTGCTTAGTTGTGATGCTGAGGTTCTGGTGGACATTTAGAACAAATGTTTGTTAATTGCTGGGTGTTAATTTGGGCCTCCTTCCTCAGTGATGTAAAGTTTGTATGCTGGAAAGCTTGTTATATTTTTGTCTCAGGGTGTATAGTTGCTTGTGGCTTCTAGGGAGGAACCTGAGTTGTGGAGATTCAAAATGATGCTCCAGAGGCCTTGACTGAATTCTTCAGATTGTTTCCCTGCTTTTAAATGCAAGAAGACAGTGGTTCATCATTTAGCCCTTAAATATAGCCAAAGGTTTCCCTGGTAACCTTTAGTTATGGCAATTAGTCATTCAGAAGCTTTTCAAAGTAATTCCTTCAATTTCTGAAATCTTCCATGCTGTTTAAAGAGGCAGCTATCTTGGTGTATGTAAACTTGACCCACTGAAAATCAGACACAACAAATAAAAACTGATAGATCACTGTTATTTTTAAATAACTTTATATGGAAATAATGTCGTCATTCTACTTGACTTAATGCACATATTGTTTGGAGAAATTGGAACGTGTACGTTTGGGGAAACTAAGAGTTTGAAAGTTTTTAGCCAAGGTGTATCTAAACTTATGTCCACAACTGTATGTTTGAGAGTTAATGTGAAACATCCTCAAAGTCCCACAATTCCGACTGTGCATACAGAATGCTCCTGCTATAAACTAACTTTAGGCCTGAGACAGCTTGTTTTAGACTAGTAAGACATATTCCTTCATCTGTGAGGTGTAGTCAATTTGGACATTCAGTTATGATGGATTTATGTTGTTCCTACACCTTTAATGTTGTGGACAGTCTTTTAATTTATTTATTCTTTCACAAGGTTTGCTCTGTACACTTTTTATGGAATGCATGAAGGTTTGCTCAGTGAAGTAATCAAAGCTTCAATGAATGAGGGGAAATAGTAAAATGTTTTTAACTGTTGGCTGTGTTCCTGTGTGTCAGCAGTGGAGAAGAAAGAGAAAAGAACATTTAAACCCAAAGAGCTGACACTATTTGAAGGAATGGAGGTAACACTTCCTGCACTGCAATGATTGTGCCTCAGTCTTTATTCATTTATTTAGCTTGTTTGTTTAAAGTGTTTTTGTTTTGGGTCCGTTCAAATTTTATTTTCTATAAATGTTCAAATGTACAGTGGATTAGTTGTGTAAACTTGGTACACAAGTTTCATTTTATAAGTTCCAGTTCATGTTTGGGAAAGGGCGTGTGCGTGTGTGCGTGTGTGTGTGCACATTGTTTGTAAATAGGGAATATCCCACACATTCTGTACGCCTATGACACTTTGTGGTGATCAGTGGTTGCGTCATTAAAATCTGGCCCTTTAGGTAGATTGTTTCACATCAGCAGTATATTGATATCGCTGAAAATACTTTCAGATGGGTAATAATATGCTTAAAATATCTCATATATGCAGCAAGACTTACATTTTTGTGACGTGCCAAAATTGCAGTGCACTCCTGATCTGCACAAACACGATCTCAGCTGTGCCACTCCAACCACAGACACAACCATGAAGCTGAGCTTGAATAGGACTGAAACTGTTCTGTGACTACTCCTGTCTGTACATGGACACAGAAGTGAAGTCCCTTGTATAATTCAATGTATTCACATGTAATTTGTTATTGTATCCAACAAGGAGGTTGTGGGTTCACCTGCATATGTTCCTTATGATGAATTGTTAGCAGCGTTATTCAAAAACTACCAAAATTTATTTCACTAAACTTGGTTTAAAATGTTACATCTAGCCTAAAATAGATTTTAAATTCCAGGGTAGATTTCAAATATAAAGGGGTGGATCTAGAAAAATATCACGATACACAGCTGAGGGCGATATTGGAGAAATTTTGTGCCATTCTAGTTTGTTTAGGCATTAAGCTTCAAATATGTCTTAGCTGAAAAAGATGGACAATAGTTTAGCATGCCTTGTTTTTTTGACTGTAACGGGTGTGTGTGTGTTTATGTGTCTGTGTGCATGTGTGTGCAGTTCAATGAGGAAGCCAGTATAACCAGAATAGATGAGTATGTTGAGTTGCTCTATGAAGGCATCCCAGAGAAGATCAGAGGCTCAGCCCTGATTCTACAGCTCGCCCGCAACCCCGACAACTTGGAGGAACTGCTACACAATGGTACTCTCTGATTTTATTTGTAAATACCAGCAAAATGCTTTGGCTTATATCTGCATGCACATACATGAATTTGCATGCATGCTGAATTTGAAAAAAATGCGGTGCTTTGTGTCTTCACTTTTGAAGACACAAAGCCTAAACTCAGTCAACAAAATTGAATTCCGGGTACAAATTGACTTTAAGTGTCATACCCTACCCATGGAGGAAGGCATTTTTTTCCAGCATTAATGTAATAAGATATAATTATTTCAGTTCCTAGATAAAGTGTCATGAGGTAATTGGGAATGTTTAATATCCCATGATGCTGACTCGTGCAAATGTGTTATTCTGTTAACATTTGGTTTTCAAACTAGACTGTTTTGCAGCATTGTTTAAGGCGCAGTCACACTATGACATCTGGGCCGACGAATATGCACACGTCAGTGATCGGCAGCCTCTGCTGGCCTTCGGCGGTGTTCGCTGATGAACGGCGACTGCGTCCAAAGTTTTCAACATGTTTAAAATTTCTCGCCGAATGCCGACGTATCTGTGGCCACGTAGGACACCGTTACAGACCGTAGCTCGTCGGTACGTGCACGTTGCGCACGGTAGCCCTCACTAGCCTGCGGTACCGGTGCACACAGCCTCCAAAAGCCTGAGTTACTGGTGCGATCGTGTTCGCTGGCTAACGTATGGGTGTTGGTTCGCCTACCTGGTGGTGTGTTGAACCCCTCTCCCGAACGTTTCCACGTTGGCAACAGTCCCACTTGTTATAATGGAGCACTGGCTAATGGCTGCCTCTGATACAAACATGTTGTGAAAGGTTGTGATGCGTTTGAGGTCCGCTACCAAAGTCCGGGAAGGTGATTTTCGCCACTTTTCTCTCCTTTTTTCTCGCTTTTACTTCGTTCACCAGTTGCTGGCTCAAACGTCATAGTGTGACTGCGCCTTCAATAGACCGGAGTTCTTGAAGAAAATTGTACTTCGACTTGTCAGCAATCTCACGAACATGTAATAACTTTGTATGCGTGCAGAAGCAGCTCTCGGTGCTTTAGCCAGAGTTTTAAGAGAAGACTGGAAACAGAGCATGGAGCTGGCTACCATCATCATCTATATTTTTTTCTGTTTCTCCAGGTAACACACACACACACACACGCACAACAGCAGCACTCCTCCTGCATAACCTGCTTCTTTATTTCAGCCTCTTTCATAGCTCATGTGTCTCCCCTCCAGCTTCTCCCAATTTCATGGAGTGGTGAGTCATTATAAAATAGGAGCACTGTGTATGAGTGTGGTGGAACATGAGCTGAAAAGATACGATGTGTGGCGAGAGGAGCTACGCAAGAAGAACAAAGCTTATATCCTTTGATCTGCTGTTAAATTTATCACCTGTTGTCTTCTGTGGTTTGCACTGTAACGGCTGTATCCTGCTGACATGGTTTTCCTTAACATTCTTCGGTGCACGTGAGTCTGCACCTGAGAATGGATCTCTAAGAAGAGACCAGGAAAAAGCCTTCAAGAAATACCAAGGCCTCCTGGCTAAACAGGAACAGCTACTCAGGGGTAGGTTGGGCTTTCAGAGGGGTGCAGGTTATGTGATCACCTCTGTCTGTCTGTGAACTTGATATCTCAAAAAGTATTTGAAATATATTGAAATTTTGTATACAGATGGGACGTATTAAATGTCACAATATGAGACTATAAAGTTGCTTTTTCATTCTGTCATCTCATTCTGTCTCAATTCTACCCTGTTTATTTCTTCCCCCTTTCTCGTTTCCTCCCACTTCACTGTCTCCCAGTGTCTCTTTACCTCTTGTTAAACCTCGCTGAGGACACAAGAACTGAGCTGAAGATGAGGAATAAAAACATTGTTGGTCTGCTGGTCAGAGTTCTTGAACGGGATGACGAGGAGCTGCTGGTCCTGGTGGTTTCCTTCCTCAAGAAACTGTCCATCTTCCTGGAAAACAAGAATGACATGGTGAGTGAGGAAACACTTCACTCTGTAAGACCTGGTATCTGCTGAGAGGAGAAGAACCTGAAGCACCTTTTAACGTGTTTATTGTCACAGAGGCCAACGTGAGCTTGAAGTGCCACTGCAAGCAGTGAGTCAACACGTAAGACTTGTCAAACGTTAATCAAACTAACTAAGTGAAGTGTACTTTACTTCATTATCAATTACTAATAATAGATTTTCAAAGAAGTGTAACTGGAGATTGGAGGGCTTCATTAAAATCTCACATACAATGGTAAAGAAGTCATAAAAAATAAAAATCTACATTCTGGATCCAGACTCCGATCTGGCTGAATATTGAGGTTAACCAAACTGCTGTTACAACATAAACACCTGTGGACACATTCCAATTCATATCTTGAAAGAGGCTCACTTGCAGTAGTAGTTAGTGTTTCAGTCATATATTAGTCATGGTTAAGTGGTGCAGTTGTGGTCAGAAGTTTACATACACTCATCATGGGCATGAATGTCATGGTAATTTTGAGCTTTTAATGATTTCTTTGAACTGTTCTTTTGCCAGGATGGAATGATTGTACAGCATACATCATTAATGACTTCAAAAAACAAGAATTGGGTGCACAAGTTTTGAATTTATTTTGGATCTTCTCTAATCCACACAGGGTCAAAATTATACATGCAGGCTCAAATATATACATACACCCCCACTAATATTTGGTTACGTGTCCCTTAGCAAGCTGCACCTCGACCAGACGCTTTTGGGAGCCATCAACAAGCTTCTGGCATAATTCTGGCTGGATATTTGACCACTCTGCTTGGCAGAATTGGTAGAGTTCATTTAAATTGGTTGGTTTCCTGGCATGGACCCAGTTTTTAAGCGCAGTCCACAAATTTTCAATAGGGTTGGGGCTTTGGGAAGGCCATTCTAGAAGTATTGTAGTGAGCAAATGACATCAGCCGTATATGTACTTCATTTAAAATGGATGAAAAATTCTCACAGGCAATGTGTGGCGGGTTTGTGTCACAAAAAACACTCACAGCTGGCTTCAATCTGTGTGGAGGACCTTAGTCACTGTATCTTAAGTGCTCTTTATTGCTGCATTTTTCTTTTCACCTAGTGCGGTGTGTGAAGGCATAGACAATGGGGCATGGCTGCAAAATGTGCTCAGAAATCAACTTTCGTGGCGCACCTCTGGAATCTAAGTGAAACTACCACAAATCATTAGCTGAGGTCATGTGGATCACAAAAAACCAAAATCCACAATGCCAAGGCCCCCAGTTATTTAAATATTTGCATTTTAATAACCAACAAAAAATAGGGCGCCCTCTATTGGCCGGGATTGGAAAACCATGTACATTTTCAATGGGAAAATATTTCTTTTTGCTGAAGCTTGCTAAAATGGACTCCACAGGGCCAGGATTTGAGAAAGAGGAACTGGGGGTCTCGTTAAATGCCCCTTAGCAAATAATGAATATCAGTAATATCAAATTTTCCTACCCATTGAAATTCGGGTACCCTCATATATAAGCCCATCCCCATCCTCGCTGCAAAAGTTACATCTTCTGAATTAAATATTCAATGTTTTTGAGTAATTTTGGAACTAAACATGGTGTTAATGTATTTCCATTATTATTTTTTATTTCTTGTTAAAACAACAAAGTATGTATGATTTTTAATCA
>OMMV01195636.1:0-20328 GCA_900302635.1 Chatrabus melanurus
AGAGTATGCAGAACGAAATTACGATGCATCAGGCTCAAGGACAGGATGAAGACTGTTAAAAATGTAAATATATACATTTACATAAATGTAAATTAATATTTAAAAATAAGCAGAAATATACACAATGTATATACATATATATATATATATATATATATGTATATACATAAAACAAGAACCTCAGATAACTCCGATTTAAAGGTAAAGAGCAGTCACGTTAAATATTTTTTAGTCTTTAATGCTTAGAACTCTTTTATCATACATTCACGCTGCCTGTATGACTACAATATATTTAGCCTTTTTGTCGTGCGCATCGCAACCCCTTGCCACTACAGGCGACAATCTTGTGGCCTTTGCAGCCATTATGAGAGTGTCGCGCGGCACTTGCGTGCTAAAAGAGACATATTGGATACAGATTTGCAACTATTTCATGTCAGAGCCTCAATTTTTGCAGCCGCGGGAAATTATAAACTTTTAAAAAATTCCCGCGTGCAATTTTCGACAACTTGCGACCATTCTGCGAGCCCACAACTGTCGCAAGCTCAAGACCCATTTGTACAGGCTTGCTTTTAATTAGTTTTATGTCACTGCTGTGTTTTAATCTCTGTATTTTTATTTTTTTTGTTGATGTACAGCACTTTGTGATTTTATCTTGAAAGGTGCTATATAAATAAAATTTACTTACTTACTTTGCAAATAAAAAGCGCAAATTTGCGATTATCATCGCAAATTGGCCGCAAAGCAAAAAATCGCAGGTGAGATATCCCCTTAACTGACACTGGCACATATTGTAGTGTTATAAACACTGTGGATATGATGTGTTATGCTTTTTAAAATTTCATAATAAATACATAGCTTTGAGGAAGCACGATGTGCATTATTTGTGTAAACAGTCAGAAATCCACCGAGGGGTGCAGGACCAATACGACCGCTAGAGCCACTGTACAAAATTACCACCAATAGGATCCTAAGATCCCTATTTCAATTCTATTTTCAACTCAATGCATTTATCATGTCCAATCAAGTCACCTCAAAGACCTTACTCGTGCATAGGTGTAGACTCTAGACCTTACCAACCCCAAAGGCAAGCACGTTGGAGATGGTTGGAAGGAAAATCTCCCAAATCCTATTTTGTTATTTTACAGGAAGAAACCTCAAGCGGACCGGACTCAGTGGGGTGGCCATCAGCTATGACTATTCTGTCAAGACAAAACATAAAGGCACAGTACAAGATTGAGACATCATGCAGGAAAAGTTGCAACTGAGACAACCAAATAGAACTCATCGTTCGCAGTGGCGGGATCATTGAATAAACAACAATGAGATGTAGATCAGAGTCCCAGACAAACAAACTACGTTAGTTAGTTAGTGTGCATGTTGTCGCCAGGTTTTCTGGAGTCCACTCTAAACTAGCGCAATAGTGCTGCAGATTAAGTCAATGTACCACAAGAATCTTTCACTTTGTGATACAAGCACCAAATTTGGTATGAACAATGTCCAGAATCTACTCTTTCAGAAAAGCATGGTATCCATTCGAAAATCCAAGATGGCCACCATATTTTCCAAGATAGCGTCCGGACAAATGTAAAATCCTCCAATCATATTGAAGCATATACCATATTATTTGTCTGATCATAAAGATTCTAAAAAGGTATAGTTTGGACTATCTGTGACTGAATGTTATGGAGTTATTGGGGCAAAAACAGCAAAAATGGTGACAAAGGACACTTTTAGTTTTGTACAGGGGTCAAAAGTTAAAGTTGCTCCAATTTTGGTATAAAGTGATGCAAATTACTGGTTGAGCTAATAGAGTTTTAAAAAGGAATAATTTGCACCATCTGTTATGCTTAGTTATCACGTTACGGGGTAACATATGTCATAGTATCCAATGGCCGTTGACCTTGTTTGACCTTTACTTTGGAGACCAAGCATTCAACACAGTCACAACTATTCCATTTATTGATCCTATTAGCTCAACCAGTAATTTGCAAGATGCTTTGCCACTGGTCAAAGTGACCACAGTTCTATCCTGGAGGGGGGGCCTCCCCGGTTCCAGGGCAGCACCTCCAGAAGAACTCGTCAGCAGGAGGTGATCCAGACGTCACATCACCAGGCAGCAGCTCGGACAGAAAACAGAACAGAAATCAGCAACGAGAAACGCAACACTACTTTAACATCAAATTAAAATCTGTTTAACATCTATTAACATCTAATCCTACACTCAGCTAACACGCCCCAAAATTAGAGTTGGGCGAGTCTGAATGCTTCCCTGTGGCTGTTATGACTAATTAAGGTGAGAGACAAGCCAATGATGCGCGACAACTAATTGTAAGTTAGAATCGTCTGGATTTAAAGGACTCAACAGAATCGGACTTTCAGCTCAGCGGGCAGACTTTTCCACAGAAAAGGTGCACGATAAGAGAAAGCTCTGTGGCCAGCTGACTTCTTCTTTTTTTTTTTACCTTTGGAACACAAAGTATTCTTGCATTTTGTGATGGTAGAGCACGGGGAGGTACATAAGGCTTTACAAGATCTACCAGATAAGAGGGCGCCTTTGGTAATGTCTTTAATGTACAAGTCAATGGACAACGTGGGATCAAAGATCACTCGGGATTTTTAGCTTAATGACTGTGATGAATGACGTGTATCCACCAGGAGTATAGGCCAGGTCCCGTGGGCTAGTGTATTGCATAAAAATAGTGGGACATATAAGATGGGGTCCACCCAGTAAGGATTCGGGTCCCTACCACAACCACCCCAACCCCATGATCCACCCCAGCCCTCAAGGGAGCTCCTGAACGTCCGTCAAAACCCACAACCAACACACCTAAGCAGCTCGAGGTCACCCAACAAGCTGCGGGGCTCCCACCGCCCCAACGAGGCTACCGATCCAAGTCATGTCGGTCTTCAAGAAGTGATTCCATGTTGCGTAAAGAAATATATTGTTTTAAAAATAGAAAAGAAAAAAATCAATTGACCCTCAAGCGATTAAGCTGTAGCATTAAAAAAAAAAGATTGATGTAGCCATGGGGGGGGGGGGGAAAGGAGATGTTTTGTCCATTCTTCACTGTCAAATCTGACACCAGATAATCCTCCAGAAGCAGGTCGGAGTAGAAACAGGGTGTTGTCGTCAGACGATACGCAGTTTCACATGCTGACTGCGTGAGCCGGTGTCTCAGTGTAAACAGCAGGTGTTTTTTTTTTTTTGTTGTCATACCTGTTATTCAGATTGACATTTCGGCCTCAGCACAGGGAGCGCACGGAAAGTCGACGCCAAGCAGGCAGTGAGTCCAGGATGCACGCTTCCACTGATTCCCAATGATCATCTCAGTTTCACACATCCCTCAAAGCGTCCTGAATGTGTTACGATTGCCGCCACTCACATGCCTTTTGTGTCTTTGTGATGGTCGTTTTTCCTCCTTATTTCTTGGTTAGTTTTCCCTCAGGTTATGCTCACTAACTTGCAGCAGTTGGCTCTCCTGTTTTGAAGTGTAGTTTTTGGTTTTGATCACTCTGCCTGGTCTTGTTCCCCTTGTATAGCTTCTCGTCCGTTCTCTCACAGATATTACATTTGGTAAAGGTTAAGGCAAAGAACTACTTAAAAATATTATTATTATTATTAAATAATATACTATTGTTGGGTGTTGTACGGTAGGTGGCGGTATGCCCATAAAGATGGTATAGCAATCCGCCCGAGTGAAATGCACAAAGAAGAAGACGGAGCAGTGATAAGTAAGTTGCTATGATTAGCACGATGGCTGTTGAACAAACTACGCGAGCCGTGCCTGCTTCTCTATCTGCCAGAATGGTGGGGTAAGTTGACAGCGTCTCTTATTAATTTGTCATAATGTCAGACGTCGTGGCTGTCTATAATGTGGAGTCTGAACGGCTCCATAATGCTCGAATTGTCCTGTAATAGTAGCATTATCTAATTGCTAATAGCATTTTGCTAACACTCACGTTGCGAAAAGGGCCAAAGTGAGAATTTAGTATTATTATTAGTATTATTATTATTATAATGGCTCCCGACTTTGACCGCCATTTCTGGAAGCGCTCCCGGTGTCGGAGCGAAACTCTAAACCTGTCTCAGCTGCCGACCAACTTTTCAAATGGCTTTTATCGTAAATGGTTTAGGGTTCGGTTATACTTCTTGTAAAATACGTGAAACGTTTGGAAATGTGAATAATACTTCTGCTCGCGGACTACGGCTTTGCGCACTTCTCGAAGTCTTGCGCAGTAGCACAATTCTGATACGTTCCAGGTCCCATTCCGGAATAGTTCAGATTCGCAATATGCGCGGAATAGGTGCACGCGTGAGTCATGTAACTGTGTAATAAAGTTGTGCTCACATGTATTAAGTTTTAATTTAACTTGTAGTAAAGCTACATAAACTTGTGTGTATTTTCCTGGCCGCACTTTTATGCTAGCAAGCGAAAGCTGTGATTTGGAGCGTTGCTAGGTAACGGTGCATTTATTCACCTGCTCAATCATTTTTTTGGTTCTAATGTTCCCTGCAGGTCTTTTGCTTATTTGACTGTGAAAGACCGGTTGCCCACCATTCTGACCAAAGTCATAGACACGATCCATCGCACCAAAACCAAGTTTTTTGAAGAATTTGGAGAGGTAAGCCAAAGCCATACCTAAGAGGTATCTCGTTATATATGTCAGCAGCCCAGGTGTTATTAGCAAACATTAATTTGGAATCCATTGTGTCTTCTCCTTTTTGGAAGTATAGGAGGGTGTTGAAGCAGAGAAGAAAGCCATTTCGTTGCTGTCGAAGCTGCGGAATGAGATTCAAACGGACAAACCTATATTGGCTCTGTCAGAAAGCCTGGAAGATGCAGAATCCTGGAACGAGTACCTGCAGAGACACCAGAAGCTGCAAGGAGACCACGATTCAGTCAGCTGGTTCAAGTCTCCGTGGCTTTATGTGGAATGCTACATGTACCGCAGGATACAGGAGGCCGTCTGGCTCAAGTGAGAAGCATTTGCGTGGCCACGTTTGAGCTGTTGTCCACACTGCCGTATCACGAATGATTGTGTAACATAGAAGCGTATTACAGAATAACAGTGGACATGTTCCACGCGTTTTGAGAATCTGAGCTATTCCGGAATGAGACCTGGGAATAGGAATTGTGCTATCCAACTTTGCCCCTACGGCAGTCTGCTTCACGCAGCGAAGTTGGCGGGCAGGTGCTGCGAAGCAGGTTGTCCCATCTGTGGTCAATGGAGAGGGGGGAAAAAACATGCATAACAAGGCTACGTGTTGAGCAGTCCAAATGCTACGGTGTGTGCACAAGACACAATTAGTTCCCAGGTTTTAGTTCATGTGCTGTGCCAGGTTGAGCACACACAGAGTGTGCTGTATTGAGATAGCAAATAACACCGAGTGACACATTTAGGCAGATGGTAACAAATACATTTATTGAGCACAGAATACGTTTTGTTTTCTCAGCGAGATGTGTGCGTGTACAGACAGACAGACCTTTTCCCAGAATGAATGACTTGGCCATATGCTCTGTCAAAATGACTTATGTTGTGCACACAATTCAATCAAACTATGGGAACAAATTTTACATCATGCGCACGTGATAGCATTTCAAGCACTCCAGGTTTTGTGTGCTTTAATATATATATCCTCGATGGCCACTCCGTGGGTGTGTCATGTGCACACCTTGGAAGTTGGTTCCTTTCAAGTTGTGCAGCTTTTCTTTCTTTTTTTTCTTTTTTTTCCTCTTTCGCTCGGCTCCTCCCATTTGTCTGCCTGAAGTAATGTATGTAACAAAGTGCACTAGGCGTCATGATGTAATACAGCACCATTGTATCATAGGATTTGTAGACATGTTTGAAACTTTGCAATGCGATCTCATCTCATGAACACACAATCCTAACGCAGTTACTCCATACACGCTGCAATGTGCTGTGTATTGGATGAAATGCATCCAATTTTAGGATTGTTATCTTTACAGAAAAAAAATTAAAAGAGAAAATTTCACATTCCAGAGATCTGTTTAATATCCACATCCAGAATGGTAAAGTTAATCATCCAAAATTGTTTCTCTTTCCGGTTCACAGGTTCATGAAAATTTAGTGTCATTGGTAGTTTGTGATCGCTTAAGAGTACACTTAAATGTGCATGCGTTAAACGTACGTTTTATGAGGAAATTATCGGGAAAATTACATAACCTTAGGAATGATACAACAAAAAATTCCCGGATATGGATCCAAGTTTTAAAAACTTTGGATTGCGGATTTAAATTGGATCCAATTCATAAATGAATTGAAATAATCGGCTGTGTATAAATGTATAGGATGGTAGATTCTGAAAACATAATAATTTCTACAATCGAGCTGTAAATGGACTGCATTTATATAGCGCTTTTCCATCTGCAACAGATGCTCAAAGTGCTTTACAATGATGCCTCACATTCACCCATTCTCACACACACACACAGATGTCAGGGTGCTGCCATGCAAGGTGAGGCGTAATATTTACGAAGAATTTGGCAATTTTTCTTGTCAAGATTATTTTATCATTTCTTCCACCAGCAGGCGCAATGGAGTGACAAAAGTTCAGCAAGAGTATAGAAGGAAAAAAAACTGTTGCCAGCTGACCACTCTGCTCAGGAGGCTGGCATAGCTTTTGTGTTTGTCGGGTGCACCGCTTCCTTCCACCCCCCTCATGTAAAATAACAGGGCATTTATTAGGTTTTTGGGTTTTGTCAACCAAGTCTTTGTCTAAGTTAGTGTGCATCAACCTTAACAGTGAGCATTCCTGCAGCTGTGTCCTTGGTGGCCGCCAGACCTCGGCTTTCAAGCTACATGTAACTTCAACCACACCTGCTTCTAATTACCCTCATGAATGTGATTAAGACTAGTCCCTACAGCAAGTCCAGACGTGTCCAGCAGGCACAAGCTACATGGAAATTCAGTCACACACGTGTCCCAATTTCATCATCCATCCAGCAGGTGGCAGACACGTCTATGGGATATTACATCAGCCAAACTGGAGGGGATGCACTCATTCATTAATCTGTCTATTCATTTACTCCCTGACTTTAACAGGGTACATGTCGAGGCTTTTCCAAAGCCTAGGAAAATCAGGAATGGTCAGTTGTGTGGCATTAAGAGCCAGCAGACTGAGTTTTTGTTCCAGCTAATCAGCTTAGTAGGTGATTTCGTTGTGTTCCTCAACTCTGTTGTCCTCATCAGTGAAATCATCTGCTGTGGTGTTTGGATGGAATAAAAACCTGCAGACGGTTGGACCTTCATGCCACATAGCTGCCCAATGCTCACAGAAGCACATCTGCTTGGACCAGCACCAAAATATTCTTTTTAGTCCCTGGGTCTGTCCGTCTCTCGTCCTATCATGAAATCTCGTTAACATAGCTCCTCCCAGATGGCTATGGATAGGGGTTGGTCTGTATATTTGCACCTCACATTATGTTTTGATCTTCAAAATGACCTTGATTTGGGACACTGGATATGTGAATATGAGGAAAAGGGGTGGTATCTTGTTAACACAGCTCCACTAAGGCTGTAGGAGCTTCAATAATAATATGGGCACCAACAGATGGGGTGTGGTCTGTAGCTCTGCATCTGACCTTTTTGTTTGACCTCGATGCTCATATGACCTTGATTCAGGACATTGAAGTAGTTTCTTCTATCTCCAAGAAGACTTGAGATATTAACATCAAACAAAACTGAGCCGCCGTGTTTTCTGCTGCGCGTCATTTATTTTTAGCACACACGAGTACCTGAGCACCAGTTATGTGCACACCTGTTAACTCCTAACTCTTAATGCAACAGCTGCCCACGCTATTTGCTAGTAGAACTTTGTTTTCTCATACTATAAAATTGAATAGCATCGCAGAACTCTGGCCGTCTTTTTTTAATTTTTTTCTCACCTCTGTTTTTGTCCTCAAGCTAGTTTTTAGATGCCCGGTCTAGTGAACAAAATTATTTACAAAACTGAAACCAGCATATTTCTGTGCCCCAGAAGAAGTTCATTTTATGTCTTTGAACTCGTGGTCCAGTTGTGTCACTGTTCTTTGTCTGGTGTTGTTGCAGCCCTCCCATCAACGACTTTGACGTCTTTCACGAGGGAAAGACTCGGAGCTTTTTCGATTCTCAGCTGGCTGTGCTCACGTTATGTACGCACCTGCAGGGCGTCAAAAAGCACGCGACCGAGTCGTCGAAGAACCAGCTGCACGAACACTTCCTTCAGCTGCTGCAGGTTAGTGTTTTTACCAACATTGCAGCAGTAATGCAAAGGCACAAGTTAATGAGTTAGTCGTGAATAAACCGTTTTGTCATTACAAAGTTCTTGCGTTTAGTTGACCAAACTCCGTCAGCTGGTTGGAATGTGGCTTAGGGTGTTCTGTGTGGGTTGAAAAGCAATGCTGACTTTCCAGCTTGCTGATTCATCTAATAACAGCGTTATCAGGTGTCATGTGACGGTGTTGACGGCTTATGAAAAGAAAAAAGCAGAGATGTCAGAAAGGGTAGTCGGCTCAAGGCACAGTACCCCAGACTGTGAAACGTATGAAAAATAAAAAATTTTTTTAAAAAATGCCAAAAATGAATGTCTCCGTAAAATTCGGGACACTGACACATTGACGGCTACAACCTCCCACACACACACACGTCTTGTGTTGAATGTTCACAAACTGTTTATTTCATGAATGGAGGTGAGACTTTAGCCAAATGATAAATGGATCACAATAATGATAACAAAAAACGCTCGTCTGTTTGCTCGTGCGATATTACGCTTTCTGTGAGGACCGCTGCTTTTGGCCGTCCACCCAAGTGCGGCGTTTCTGAACCCGTACACACAGAGGAACCTTTTCCTGCATGAGTCATATCTCAGGTTGCCCAGTGTTTTGTAGACCCTGTTAATTGAACTAGTCTAAGCTAATGGTGCTTGCTAACTGTTAGATGACTATTGTTGAAATGAGGATTTTTATTTATTTATTTTTGTCTGACAGAAAGCATTTCAGTGATAGCAGCTCCTGTGTCAACAAACACAAATTCCCTTCGTTGGTCTGGAAGATTTGATGACCGTTACAATAATTGTCAGAACCTGTCTGTACATATTGCACATGATTGGACATTTCACGTCGGCTCCATGCGAGAACCAATACAAAGAACCTATTTGGACACAAACACTAAATATTCAGTCGTATTCAGTAGTAATGTAAATATGAATTGTTTTTTCCCCCCCACTCAAGGTGTGTCTGTGGGGAAACAGATGTGATCTCTCCATCTCTGCTGGCAAAGACATGTCACAGAAGACCAGCCCCATCGATTCCCTCAGCAGCCTCCAACCCTTCATCTTGGTGGATGATTCCAACATGATATGGTCAACTCTGACGTCTGCACAGAGGGCGGGGCCGTCCGTAGAAACCGCCGCGGTCAGAGTGGATATCATTGTAGACAATGCTGGCTTTGAGCTGGTCACTGACTTGGTCCTAGCAGATTTTCTGATTTCCTCCGGCCTCGCTCGTGAGATCCACTTTCACGGCAAATCCTTCCCATGGTTTGTCTCCGACGCCACTGCGAGAGATTTCCAGTGGACCATCCGGCAGGCCATGGCGGCCAATCACAAGTGGATGTCCAAGAGCGGTTTCGAGTGGCAGAACTACCTGAGGGATGGTGTGTGGTTCTATCACGACCATCCTTTTTGGACACGGCCCCACGAGTTCTGTGACATGGCGGCTGACGCTCCTGACCTGTACGCGACCCTGCAGGGAGCAGACCTGCTGATCTTTAAAGGCGATCTGAATTACAGGAAGTTGACGGGCGACAGGGAGTGGGACCACACAGTCGGGTTTCGTACCGCTCTGCGGGGATTTGAGCCCGCGCCGCTGTGCAGCCTGCGGACTCTAAAAGCTGACCTTCAGGTCGGACTGCAGCCCGGCCAGGCTGAGAAGCTCAGTGCCCAAGATCCAGAGTGGATGATCACCGGCAATTACGCCGTGATTCAGTTCTACAGCCCAAAGTCAGAACAGCAGCAGTGACCGCAGGATCTCCCCGAGGCACCGCCGAAGCGTTTTACATCGCCATTAGCACTATTCGCCTGGAAGCTGTATGGCACCCAAGTATTTGGTTTACAGGAATCATCTCATATTGTCGTTAAAAAAAAAAAAATAGCACTTTAAGGTCAAAATGTAAAGACATTGTTTGAGGAGAAATTCATCCACAGAACTAGCTTCTGTGTTCTGTGTTCACATGGGCGTTCAGTTGAAACGAAGCATGCAGTCAGAGCTTGTAAATCTCCACTATTTACCATGCCATCGAGGAGTGATGATAAATACGATTACACACTTATCTTAATTCAGGGCCGCCTCGGTTGTTTTGCCCACAGCGTCGTTAATATGCAAGCAACAGCATGCTGATTGCTTTTAAAATTCACCCGCTAATTGTTTTGCCCGGCCTGAAAGATGCAAGACTTGGGGATGTGTGACAATAAAGGAGCGGTGTGTCTGTTTTGTTAGAAATGAAGAGAAACGTCTGTGTTTTTACATGCTGTTGGGGTCATATATGGACTTTGATAAAGTTTCTTCCAAACCTAGGCTTTGGAAGTAAATGAAACTATTCCTCCACACCTGCTCCTAATTTCCATCATGCATGCAATAAGATTTTTTTTTTTCCCTGCAATAATGTGACATGTCCAGCAGGTGGCAGACAGGTGTACAGTACATTATATAAAGTAAATCAAATTTGCTTTTTGTGTTGATCTGGTGCATGAAAGTCCACCAAATTTTAGTCAGTCTATCCTCAATATATGCTCTTTTAATTAAGAGACTTATGAGATCAGTTCTTTCAGGTTCTCCCTTTTTGCTTGGGGTCGCCACAGCAGATCCGATATGGATCTGCATGTTGATTTTTGGCACAATTTTCACACCGACTGCCCTTCCTGACGCAGCTCCACGTTACACGGAGAATGGGCAGGGGTTGACCACCATGCTGCCTGAGATTTATGGGATGATAGTTTTTGTTTTTTTAAGTTATCCTATTTAATGGTAGGGGAAGGATTCATTTATCTATTTACTCCCTGCATTTTTCAATACAAAAAGCCTAGGAACAACCTTGATTAATTACTGTGATCTAATATGCTGTAATAGATGACTAAGATGAACTTGACCATCTATCTGCTTTTTCCCCCCCCTCGTTAGTGTTGCTCGGGAAGGTTTTAATGTGTGTGTGGTTCGATTCAATAAAGAGTTGCATTAAGTGTTGGTTGGCCCATGTGGATAATAAATGGGATAGTGATGAAACGTTCTTGATTTGGGTGAATTATGTATTTGTGCACAGCGTCACATACTATATTTACTGCCTTGTAATTAGACTTTTTTTTTTTTAAATATCAATATTGAGAATTCTGGTCGGTGCATTCATGTTTTATTCATATGTATGAGCAGCCAAACAGTGGATCAGGTCCAGTGTGTAGTGACTTTTTTTTTTTTTTTGGTCCTTTTATCATAGTTGTAACCCTGCAGGGTCAGGTTGGACCTAAAAACGGGCAACAAAACCGCTGGATATGCTGCAACATGTGCGTTACAATGCCAGATGAGCTGCGGAAACTGAATAGTATAATTTTAGGCCGCTGCCGGGCTTTGTGAAGGTGGTCTGTTGTGAAAAATGAAGTCAATTACGGCGAGAATCTGCCTTTCTTGGCTCGTTTCATATCGCACCCTTAATCATCCTGCTGTCTGATGTAACAGGGATTCATTGCATCCTGGGAAAATGCAAAAAAAAAAAAAAAGTCAGTACTGCTTGTTTTCCACTTGACCTGACATGTTCTGAAAATTGGGGCTGTTTACTAAAGAGAAATGTTGCACAGAAGACAAAATTAAACCTCCGTGCCAAATGTTCACTTTTTTTCCAGAGGGGATGGGTTATGTTTAAACAATGTGTCCCCCAGCTGACAATATTGCATAGAAATGTGTAAAGTCTTAATTCAACCCCCAGGTGGTTGTTTGGTGACTTTTTATAATTACTCGACAACAAAATCGGAAGAATCTTTACGCTGGAACGCTGTGCTAACTGTTGCCTTTTTACACAGGCTGTGATTGAACACGGTGAAAAATTTAAAAAAAAAAAGACGTAAGAATCAGTTACTTTGAACTATGAATCAGAAGGTAGGATTTAATTTTAACTAACGATAAATTATCCCCGTTTGGGTTTTATTGTGTAATGTTGGCTGTTGGAATGAGATTTGTCCTCCTGCTCTGTTTGCTGTGTTATGGTGACCTGGCACTTAAGCTCAACATCCTTATCGATTTGGCAGCATCTTTAATTTGTTTATCCTTTTTTTTTTTTTTTTACCTTTCCACTGCTCCCGTTGTGCCCTGTTGAGTCCTTTTAGATGTATGACAGTCAGACTAAGAGAGGCAAAGAGAGGAATCGCACAGTCTGCTCAGCAGAGATGAAGGTTGATTGACGTTTGAGGTGAGTACAGTTTTTTTTTTTTGTTCTTTATTAAGTAAAGTTCTGCCTTTTAGGCTGTGCTACCCGAACACGTCTCATTTCCGCCGTGATTTGATTTGCCACAGAGTCTCGGGTGTATTCAATAATCCTGGCAACGAATAGACTGGTCATACCTCATTATGGTACTGTGTGGAAAATCAGCTAAATGACCGATAACTAGTCAGAGCACTTACAGCCTGCGCTTATTTATTTCTCTGGATACTAATTGCAATGAATAACAGCTTTTAAAACGGGTGAATGTGGATGTATTTTTGTGTGAGAGAGAGAGGATGTTTACGCATACAGTCCCATATGAAAATACTGGAACGACGAGGCCAGTTCAGTATTTGCTACATACTGAAGACATTTGGGTTTTATCTAGATATGTTTTTATCATTTTATATCAGATGAACACTTTTTGGGACAAACAGGAATATTGAAAAATGGGACTGATGTGTTTCTTGTGACTCAGATGTGTCCTGTCAGATTGATTAAAAATTAAGGGCCCTATCTTGACAATCTATGTAGTGCAAGTCCATTTGGGGGGCGTGTCCAACTCATTTTGGCTATTTAAAGGAGGCTTATTCCGGGTGCAGGGTGTGAAGGGGTTGGATTTATCCTCTTAATTATTCATAGATATTGTTTTGGGCATAAAGGGAAATATCTAGTCATTCCCTTTAAGAGCTTGGGTGAGTCAGGAACCTGGCACATTCTGCGTATGTTGTTGTTTAAAAAGTGTACTCAAGTGAGAGGTCTTCTGGCATGTTAACGGATCTG
This sequence comes from Chatrabus melanurus, assembly GCA_900302635.1. Lineage (NCBI taxonomy): Eukaryota > Metazoa > Chordata > Actinopteri > Batrachoidiformes > Batrachoididae > Chatrabus > Chatrabus melanurus. The sequence continues at coordinate 13,249 of OMMV01195636.1, forward strand.
CACCAACACGTCGGAGCACGCCGGCGGACAGCAGCCACCGAAGGTCCCTCAGGTGACGCAGTAAGGTAAAGGTTTTGTATTTTATTTTATGTCTTTTAATGATTGTTTTCACTTCAGTTATGTTGTGTATGCAAGCAGGGTGCAGACCTGCCAGCCTGTGCGCATTTTGACATGAAAGTACGGCCGTATGATTTGTCACTCAATAGTACGCTCAAGTAAATTATTGACCAGTTGTGCTGCACTCAAGTCTGCATCTTCTTCTTCTGCCTCCTCCTCTGACGCATAAAACCGCATAAACGGTTTATGCGTAAAAATGCATAAAACGGAGCGGTATTCGATGTGACGAGATAAAACGGTCTCCTTTAAGTGCCATTTGGTGTCGAAGCTGTGACTCCTAAGCGTCACTAAAAGCTTCATTACTTGAAGTGTCATGGCAACGTCTCCTGGCTGCTTCCGTTCGGTGTCGCCGCAGCAGCTCATCATCATACTGACATCCACCGGTCAAATCATTTGTAGCACAATACTATAATATATGTTCTCCGGCAAGTAATGTTAGAGTCATTATTGAGTAGATATACAGAACTCCAAATCAACTAGCACTTAGTTAAAGTAACTGCTGTAGATCTGTATCTATTGTGCGTCTGTGGATCATACAGTTTTATTGTATGCATTTACTAAATACTCTTTGGAAATCTTTGTATATTTTTATCGTAACACCTCTATTTGCTCTATTCTTCTTGCTATCAAGAATTGTATAATTTCACCGGTAGTGGTATCGACTGCTAAATTTCTGGTATCATGACACCCCTCTTCTGTCGCCTATTGGGCAACACCGTTCACAAACGTCATCACTGAGCACAATTTGCCATTATCTGTAGCTAATCATGCTGGACCATTGTTTAAAAAGATGTTGCCTGATAGCCAAACTGCGAAGCAATATGGCTGTGCCAGAACTAAGATGGGGTTTGGCTAGAGCTACTGTAAGTGGTTCAGTTTTACTTTTGCGTTCAGGTACACGGTTATACAGATTTCTGACAATATATTGGCTATATAAAATATACAGTGTTGTATTTTCCATTTATGGCCGTGCGTGCATGTCCATGAGCCGATCCAACCCCCCCCCCCAAATAAAGCGATACTCCAAGATTTACTTCAAGGTTGGCAGGTCTGAGGGTGTACATGCATCTGAACCCGTTTGTGTAAAGTGCGTCTGAGTGTTGTGCCATTTAAATACCACAAATACACTGCGCTCAACTTTAAACCAGGTTTTATGCCAGTCTATGGTACAATCGCTTTCTGCTTCCACACAATACCAATGCACCTAAAATGCCTGACCACACCTGATTTAAGATCAACCTGCCCACAACTGCGTCAGGTGGGAACTAGGAATGACACTTGTGGTGCGTTTTGCACTGGGTGGCAGATACGGCCCAATATTGCTCTGCCTGTCTTCTCTTGGTTTTAACCTTGAGTTACCCTCGTGAAGACTGCTGGTTTTGTTAGAAAGGATAAGCCAGCATGAAGACCAGCGAGCTGTCAATGGGAGAAAAGTGAGCTAATTTGAAATTGGGATAATCAATCAGAAGCATTTCATAAACACGGGGCATAGCTAATACAACAATTTTGAATGTGCTGAAAAACAAAGAAAAACCACTGGTGTCCTAAACAGTAGACATTGAATGGGTTGACCAAAGACGGTAGACATTGAAAGGGTTGACCAAAGACGGTAGACATTGAAAGGGTTGACCAAAGACGGTAGACATTGAAAGGGTTGACCAAAGACGGTAGACATTGAAAGGGTTGACCAAAGACGGTAGACATTGAAAGGGTTGACCAAAGACGGTAGACATTGAATGGGTTGACCAAAGACGGTAGACATTGAAAGGGTTGACAAAGAAAACGCCAACTGATGGCACAAACATTTTGAGAGCTGTGAAGAACCACGTAGCTTGGTGGGATCGGTGATATGTAGACTTTGGTTCAATTTTTGTAGACTCTCATCCACTTGACACTATGGTATCCGGGGATAAGCGCCAGCACTAGTGGGCTTCAGGGCCTGTATAGCAAGAAAAAGGCAACTCGTAGCTGAGCATCCCCTGCTAGAAGTAATTGAAGCGTTCATGTATAAGTCACACTTATAATCCAGATAAGGACGAACACATGCACAGATGGAGTGCAATGCTATAAGACCCAAAAGTTCATAGAGTGGTGAAACATAGTATATGATTATGTATATAAATTTTGGATAAGTTATAGTGTTGAAAGAAAAACGTGACGGGCGCACACATGCATAGACAGACCCCGATTCTAGATCTCCCATCCTGGCGTTGCCGGCGGGGGATTAAAAACCCCAAAAACTATAGTCAGTGACACTACTGACGACCTCACCAAGGCAGGGGTGAAGGAATCACAATCTGATGTTCGAAGAAATGGAGCCCATAGCACAAGATGCAAAGCACTCATCAGCAGTCAAGTCTGGTCTGGGATCATGCACTGGTGGCGCGCGTCGCCACATCCACCACACTATGGAACCATCTTGGGTCCTGGACAGGGATCCATCCGTCCCCATCTCTCAAAAGTAGCCATCGATGTGCTGCAGCCAGGTGGAACGTGGGTATCTCCTTGGCCTCCAACCACTGGGGTCCTCAACACTGAGGCATCAGAAGTAAGAATCTGGAACAAAGGTTCATGGACCGATGAGGCCAAGATTAACCTCTACCAATGTGTGGAAGAAAGAAGCTCATCTGTAAGACGCCGTGGAAGTCGTGTCGTGAGTTGGGCGTGCGTGGCCGCTAATCTTTATCGATGTTACTCATGAAGAGAGCAGCAGGATGAATTCTGAAGTCTGCAGGAACATTTTGTCCGTCAATTTTCAGAGAAATACATCTAAAATAATCACAAACACACATTCAACACAACAAAGGACTTTATCAAGGGGGTATCATTGGAAGGTTCCAGACTGACCAAGTCGATCAGCAGACCAATCCAAAGAAGAAGCTGCTGTTGATGCAGTTATTGCGAGTAAGAGATATGGAATGAAATATTAGCTGTTTACTTTAATACTAAAACGGGACGTTCTGTTTTATATCGTCATTATTGATATTCTAAACTCTCTTGTTGAGATCTCAAACCCAAATATCTTCAGTGTGTAGTAAAATGAATTGCTTTGCCACTCCCATAGTGTCGGAGGGGACTTTACATTGAGCCACATTAGAGGGGCGTCTTTGACGACAGCACGAAGAAGGTAGGGAGGATGTTCTTTTTTTCCCCACACGGGGAAGAATAGTGGAGCCTTCAAGTTGCCTGAAGGGCTTCAAGGGACAGAATGAGAGAGGAGAGTCTGCGAGGAGAGAGAGAACAGCGCTCGTCTTCACCACCCCTCCACCTCCCAGCAAATGGGAGAGCAAGTCTAAATCATGTAGCTTATCAGTGCTGTTGTGCTGTGATGTTACTCAGGCAGAGCCCGGCGCAGAGCAGGCAGCTTTACGGACCAGTACTCAGACCCAGGATCAGCCCAGCCTTCTCAGAGCTGGAGACCCTCTCCTCTTCGAGCCTTTCGCCACCGCCGCCGCGTACCCCCCTCAGCGACATGTACCCCGAAGAGAGCAGGGGGTCTGGAGGGGTAACCGGCGTGGACTTCCTGGATGGGGCGTACAATTACGCCGTCCCCACCCCTGCCCCGACGCCTCTTTACAGCCACTCCACCACCGGCTACTACTCGGCTCCTCTGGACGCCCACGGTCCGCCCTCAGATGGCAGCCTGCAGTCTTTGGGGAGTGGGCCTACTAGTCCGCTCGTGTTTGTGCCCTCCAGCCCTCGGCTCAGCCCCTTCATGCACCCGTCCAGCCACCACTATCTGGAAACCACCTCCACAGCCGCCTACAGGTGAGAGAATGTGTCTTTGTTTTTTTACAAAGCTGGTGTTGATGGTGCTATTATCACGACGTGGGGTTGTTGGAGATTCCTCGTAGGTTGCGTAACGTGTCACGTGGGACGGTGAGCCACTTGTGGCCGATGCGGCGTCCAGCTGTTGAATCTGAGTTGTTTGTTCACTTTTGTTTGTGCTGTAGTTTGACGATTGTGTAACTTTGTAATCAGTATGTCAAACCGGTCAGGTTTGTTCATTTGGCAGTTAAAATAAGAAGCCAAAAAGAAGAAAGTATCAGTTTTTAAGCCTTCTTATGGTCATGTTTTTTCTGCCTTGATTTGGTCCTTCCTATGGGAGGAAAAAAAAAAAAAGCAGTGATCCTTATATTTACTTTGACTTCTATTTCCTTGCAGACTGTATGAGCCCAAGATATTTCATGTTTTGTGTGGTCAACTTCATTTCATTTGTTAATATACATCCATGGGATGGGGGCAATTTATTCTAAATATAAGGATTAAATCATCGCTTTTACAGCCGGTTTTCTTGAGACAAGTCAGGGGATGGATACATGAATATTTCCAAGCCACTGAATATGTCTTAGACTTCATTTACATCAATGATTAAGGAATACAAACAGTTTGGTACAGTATGGGAAATCTGTTTGGAGGAGGCAGTTCTCAGAAATCGAGTGACCATGGTGGAAGGAGGCTCGTGAGGGAAGCCACCAAGACACCCATGACAGCTCTGAAAGAATTATAGGCTTCTGTGGATGTGAGTAGAGAAACTGGGAATGGTGCAACATTCGCCTGTTGCATCCCCATTCACAGCTTGGTGTTGGAGTGGAGGAGAGAAGGATTGCAAAACACGAAAAGATCATACCTAGGCTCGGGTCTCCCATGTGCCTTTATTTTTAATACTCCTCAATACCACTGCATCATGAAGCTGTGTAAGTGGCGATGCAACAGACAAATGTTGCACGATGCACAGTTTCTCCAACCACAACCACAGAAGCCTATAACTATATGCATTTTCCGTATCGTCCCAACCTTTTTCTGATTTGGGGTTGTACATTTATGGCCGATGTGAGTTCTGTTCAATCCTCAAAATGCAGCTTTAATGAAAACATAATTATATAACAGCATTGTGTTTTAATCTCTACTTTGTAGAAAACGTCGCTATTATCTCTGCAGAAAGGATCAAGGCTCACCCTGGTTTCTAATGCCAGAGATTAAGGACTTTGTTAAGGACCTTGAGAAAGGAACAATACGTAAAAACAACACAAGCGCATGGACAGATTGTTTCCTGGGTTAGGTGGATCAGCCATTGACACCTCCGCTGTGTCGTCCACTGCTGGACCCATTTAGAGATTCACATTTAAAAAAAAGTCCATTCCGGAGCCTGGCTGAGTTTCAGAAACAAAAGGACACGATGGCCTGTTGTGTTTTGTATTTATTCTAGTTGTTCCCTTTAGGATTTGAATATGAGACATTTACGGCTGTGTGGCAGGTCCGGCGTGGCGTCAGCATCCAGAGAGGACCACTGCGGCGGCCGTGACGAGCCGTACGCAGCGGGGGAGCCGGGGGCCGCAGCATTCGAGATGACCAAGGAGACACGTTTCTGTGCCGTGTGCAGCGACTACGCCTCTGGGTACCACTACGGGGTGTGGTCCTGCGAGGGCTGCAAGGCCTTCTTCAAGAGGAGCATCCAGGGTAGGTCATGAAAAACTGGCCTTCAAAACGGGTTAAAGATCTTTTGCTGCTTGTTGGAATGTTGAAATTGTAAAAATAGAATTAAAATTTTTTAAATTTAAATATTGTAAATGGAACAAGAGCCAAATGAACTCTGTAACAGGCGAGTTATTACTTTGGAAGTAAAAACCAACATGAACACTGTCCTGATTAAAAAAATAAAATAAAAATCAACAGTAGAGAATGTGATGTGGTTTAATTTGGCACATCTGACAATCTTAAACATCTGCGATAGAGGAAAAAAATGACAAACGGAGGGCTGTGTTTCAAGCTGAATAAAATCCTGTCAAAATTGAATTAATTACTTCCGCCAAGGAGGTTGTGTTTTTATCGTTGTTGGTTTGTATATTTGACTGAACAGTTTCCTGTCTACAGTTTTTGAGAGATCAACATGATTTTTTTTTTTATGATGGGTAGGTGATCACCCAAGGATGTTCCCATTCAATTTTGGTAAGAATCTACGCACTGATGACGTCATAAAAATCTATCAAAATTTCAAAAAAAATCCTTATTTCTTATAATGGGCAAAACATTAAAAAAAATCATATCTCTTTCAAAACTCAATGAATTTGAAATGTGGTATGTATATGCAGGATCAGACCCTCAACTATCATACCAAGTTTCATCTGGATCTGATCCGGATTAAGGATTTGGCGGCAATTTAAATTTAACACTGGAAATCCCATTTAACATGTTCAGATGTGTACATCTCGGCGACATCTCAACAGATCAGGATGAATCTCGTCATGCTTATGTAAGATGGTGATAGCTATAAGTAGGTAAAGTTCTATCCAGATCTGGAATGTCTTCTGGATCCAGTGGATCAAAATGTAAAAATTTCAGGTGCCGGTATGTAAGACGCTGTTGTAAGGTATCTAATAGAGATAGAAATTCTCCAACCACTACCAAAATGTATCTGGGAGAATGCTGATTCAAGAAGCTGTCAACGGGTTTGAGCTATCTCCAATAGCTCAGCACTTGACGTGATGTCAGCACTTGTAGTATATTTCTAATAGTTGTGTAATTCCTGCTGATGTCAGCATTTGTGGTTTATGTATCACTATAATGGAAAATATTGATAAATAAATATTAATAAATTAGAAATTAAAGGAGGAAAAGGTCATTTATCATAGCAAGATGATTTTAATGTCTAGTGGTTTGTTTTCACAGTCGTATAAAACGTATATGCCAATCAAAGTTACTCTTCATGTTCACTAACTGATTTCACAGGTAAAAGTAAGTTCTTTCAGCTTCTCCCAATTTTCAACTCGGGATCCCACATGGATCTGCATGTAGATTTGGCACAAGTTTTTACGCCGGATGCCTTCCTGACGCAACTCCACATTACATGGAGAATGGGCATGGGTGGGGTTTGAACCGGGAACCTTCTGCATTGAAAGCGGTCGCACTAACCGCTAGGCCACCGTTAAAACCTTGGCAGAGGTCTGCGCTCTCTGAGTGCTC
>OMMV01195638.1:0-11474 GCA_900302635.1 Chatrabus melanurus
CATATTGGCTCCAAAGTGTTTGAGTTGAACAGTTATGACCTTGAGTTTGGTCTTTCAAGGTCACCCAAGGTCAAAAGGTGATGTAACCAAGAGAAACTTGAGATATGACATCATATTAGTGTTTAGTATTGCAACTACTGTGTAGGTGTATCTTTAACCAATTCTTCAGAAAAGCCATTCTAAATGAGTTTGGCCTTTCAAGGTCACCCGAGGTCAAAGGTCATGTGACCAAAAGAAAGGTGATGAACGACTTCATATTAGTGTTCAATAGTAAACACAGGCATAACTTTCCTTGGAATAGCTATTCAAAGTATCCCCTATATAAAAAAGGATTTCGCTCAAATTTGCTGGTGACCTTGACTTTCAACCAGTTTTTCACAAAATCGGATCAGGTTGTCGAAATCACATCAAACGCTTCGAGTTATTTTGTTCACACACAGAAGGACACACAGGACAGAAAATAATCCCCCCGCATGTGCAAAGATGTTTAAAAAAAAAAAAAAAAAAAGAGCAAAATTACAACTACCACAAACCTTTATAATTTGGAATACAGGCTCATACAGCAATGTCTTCATGAAGCTAATATCATAAATTAAGCCTTCAAAAAGCAGAGAAAAGATTTTTCTTTAAGTCTTGTTTTAAACAATTCAAGAGAAGTTCACTTTCGGATGTCAGCAAGCAGATTATTCCAAAGAAAAGGAGCATGTTATGAGAAAGCCCTATGACCTGCTGACTTCTTTTTCACCTTGGGTAGACTGACTACTATAAGCCTGTAGATTCGGACCGCAAATCAGGGGAAGGTACATATGGATCCACAAGCTTTGCTCATAGCGAGCCAGTGTGAGCCAGTGAGGGCAATACTGGTGCCATATCGTTAGATTTCAAGGTTTTGGTTAAAATTGTGGCAGCTGCATTCCAAACTATTTCAAGACTTTTTACACTATTGCATGGAAGGCCAGACAATAAAATATTAAAATAATTAATTCTGAAAAAAAAGAAAAACATTCCAGATTCCCATTTAAGTTTCCATAGCAACTTTCATTTTCTTGCCGAGCAACAACTCATAAACCAGCTAAGGGTGTCAAATCCTCACACTTGGTATCTGGATTACCTCCCTTTTGAACATAAGCCCTTTTCAAGTGAAATTAATCAATCTCTTTGTCACTTGGGCAGTGTCATTACCCAACCACAGAGTGAGAAATGAAAGTGCTAATCGCACAGCGAGCAGGGGCTTGTGGGGTAGGCCGAGTTTTCCTCCTGAAGCTGCTTTGAAAACATGTTTTTCAGTCGAATTTGCGAATCAAGTTGGAGATGAGATTACCGCTTAACTTTATAAGAAAGTGGAATGTCGCAACAGATTTGCGAGCCACTCACAAATATGAAGTCTGCACAGTTTGACGGAGAATAGACAGACTATAGTCAATGGCGGTGCAGTTCAGCTGATAAATCACTGGACAATGAGAACAATTTCATCGTTGGGTCTTTCTATGCTACCACAATGGGCTTACAATAAAATGATCAAGACGTGGCTAAAGTGGAAACATATTATTTGAGTACATTTACATGCAAATTGAATAATCTTTGTAGAAATTACAGTTATTTTAAGACACAAACAACTCCACTTTTGCCTTTAGTGAGAGAAACGCATGTTCAGTTGGATTTAGGTCAGATGATTACCTTGGTTATTGCAGAACATTATACTTCTCTGCCTCCAAAAATGTCTTGCACTGCTTTTGCAGTGCGCTTTGGCTTATTGTCCGTCTGCACAATGAAAGACCTTAAAATGAGCCTTTACACATTTGGTGTAAGCAGATAATGCAGGCTTGTTTGCTTCACAGTTCATACTGCCGCTTCTTTCAGACGTTACGTCATAAAAAATACACGGGAGCCAGATCTTCACTGTGCTTCAAAGAGTGGTTCCACAACTGTGCAGCCTTTGTTAGTTTTAATTTTTTTTGCAATTCTAATCTGCTTTACATCTTGCATTAAACCCTCTGTGTTTACTCTGGTGAAGCATTCTTTTGATTTTTGGCTGATACAGATGCGTCTACCACTTGCAGAGTGTCACTGATCTGACCTATTATTGTGAAGGGGTTATTGCAAAATCATTCTTCAGTCATCCTTCTGGCTTTTTTGGTGTTCTTAAGGCTCAGTTTGATTATTCTCCAACTAAGGGTCAAATTAGGGTCCATGTATTTCATCTGCATTAAATTTTAACCTCACTTGAAATATTTATATACCAGTGATTTTATTTTTGTCTAGTTTGATCGCATGATAAAATGATAAGCACCAAAAGAAGCACAACTAATGAATTATTTCAAAATTTTCAAATTGATTTGAGAGGAACACACAAAATTAGATGTCCTAATTAAAGGCATGTTGATGATAATTATTGTTTTCTGACAGAATAACTGGTAATTTCCCTTATTATTGTTATTTTTGCTTTGAGTCGTGTTTAAACTATTATCTATAAAAGTTCCAGGCTCCAAAAGTTGTTACATTTTTCATAAGTGAGGTCAAACTGTTAGTCGTAGAATTTTTGGTCAACTCCGTTACGTTTGGGCTTTGTTGCCCTCTATTGGTAGCCAGCTGAGTTACTGAGTGAACCAATCAGATGTCTTGTTACATTTGGTGGAGAGAAACATGGTGGACAGGATTAATGTCAAAACATTTTTAACTTTCTGAAGAAAAACAACCAAAAATCAGTAAGTAACTTTATTTTCCATCACCTCCGTTATTCCTTCTGACAAATTATGTATCAGAGAATTTAATAAATATAATATGGATTAGATATGGCTTGTGGATCAGTCATAAATGCAGCAGTACGGTACTTTCAATCCAATGAATTACCATGTGGCAGTTCAGAAGACTGAACAGCTGAAATCGTCACCTCCGTTATATGTTGTTGTTTTGAACTGTTATAAAAAAAAAAAATGTCAAAAAGTGCACTGCTTTTATTGGTTTTGAAATCCCTTGTTATCCAGTTTGATTATGCAACAGGAATTCAAACATTGTGAAGAACTTGTTTTTATTATTTGTGGAACCTGTAATTTGCCCCCTAGTTAAAGAATCACCCAATTGTGCATTCTGCCTTTTTCATAATGTACTAAGAGTTGACCGTATGTTGACTTGTGTGCTTTCTCTGATGATGTCATTTAGATTTTTCAACACACTGTAATTTTGTGGGCTTTAATATGGAGAGATGCCATCAACAAATTCCTTAGGCAAATGTCAAACTTTTAAATCATCTGTACAGCTTTTATCTGCTTATTTGTAAATAAAATGAGACATTAAAACAAACCTGGCCATAAAACCACTGAGCAGATGATTGTGTAGTTACTTTGGAGCCCCTAAATTTGAGGGTCCATTTATAGAAATGGCTTTTACACAATTTGGATGCAAATACCCTCAAATTAAAGTTGTAGGTCTCCACTTAAATCACTTCTAGATTGTAGTGATGCAGATAGCCAAGATGATGAAATTGGCACCAATGTCCAATTACTTGTGGACCAAAGTGTATCAACAGTGTCCATGACATATATAAAAAAAAATGTTTTTGATGTATGTAACACAAGCTGTGCAAATACTCTTCATTCACAGAACACTACAAGCAGCTTAGTGAAACCACTTCACCCCCGACATGCCCACATCCATAAATTCACAGCAGAGCTACACGGACCAGATATTTACTGGACACCAATGTCTCATTAACCGGGTCGCATTACCACAGCATACACATCATTATAGTGACAATCCACGCTGAGCTTGTCACCACAGGGCAGAGATGGATAGTCGGTTGGGAGACGTGTTTTATTATGCTAACCACCCAGCCGTACTGGCCTGCTGGCTTCATAATGTTCAATAGCTGCCTGAGGTTAATGCTACCCAACAATGGGTGTCAGAAAGAGACGCTTTAATCAAACAACCCACTGCCCTGAAAATATAGGGTTTGTTTTTTTTTCCTCAAATAAGAAGTATTAATGACTGTCTGACTCTGGTGTTTTTGTGTGGGTAATGCTCAAATATACAATATATCCAACTGAATGAGCCGTCACATATTTAAAGGTGTAGTCCCTGTCCATGCTTTACCATTTAAGTGGTGAAAATGAGTTTCTTTAGCAACACGATAATTTTGTTCATTTGTATTCGAATGTAGAATTTGTGATGTTAGATGACCAATATTATCAAAATTTGCCTTGACTGGAAACAGTTTAGAATTTTGACCAACGTGGGTTAAAATATAGTCAGTGGGGTGATTTAATGTTTTATCATAGTGTTATTAGACTCTATGTAAAACATGTTTTTTTCCTAGTTGAAGGTCTCAAATTCCGAGTTCCCAATTTCCACCGAATGCAGCACAGACTTTGAACCTTGAGCATACGCACATGTGGTTCCTCCTTCATGTCATCTGCAAGATCTCACCTAGCAAACTCACAATTTTGGCCTTGAAATGTCCCCCAAAATAAATACTTTCCAGCAATAAAATTAGCTCAAATTTTTCAACATACCACAGAAATAAAGGTACTTTATAATAACTAGATTGCAACACGAAGTACTTTTTTTTTTTTTTTCAATTTTGTGGAAAACTGAAGGGGACTACACCTTTAACTGTATGGAGCCTGTCTTCAAGCTAAAATGCATAAACACATCATAAAACATAGCACTTAAATATCCTGAGCTAATAAGTGTTGCACACTGAAATAGTGTAAGAAATCGCTTCAAACTGTGATCCAAGCACCAGAGTTGACAGGATTTCTCAGCAGGCACGCCCTTTTCATGACATGATGCCTCAATGGACAAATGTTCAACGGGAACGTGCAGTCGCCATGCTCAGTGCTGGTATTCATGCAGACAGGGTGGCACGGCAGTTTGGCGTGCCCCCCAGCACCCATCAGTCACCTAAGAAGGCGATTTGCTGACACCGTGAGCACGGCTGATACACCCAGATCCGCCCAGGCCACGTGTTACCGCCCCAGCTGCCGACCGGCATATCAGACTGTTGCACACCTCATACCCAACCCCAACTCACACGTTTGGTGGCCTCTATGGGACGGCGATGTAACGCTGTACGTGATGCTAATGGGGGACACACCAGATACTGATGCTAAATACCTGTGTCATTTCACATTTTGCCATTAGCCAATTCCGGCGCCCCCGTCGCGTAACAGTGAGTGACAAGTGAAAACAATTTTGATATGAATATCTCGTTAATAAATTAAGCTTTACAATGATACCAACAGTGTGTGCATTTGTAATATCTTAACGCATTAAATATTTGATCATTTCCAATTGCGTTTCATTTTTTTTGGTGAGTATATATGTTTTTAATACCACAACAAAGCTAAATTCACATCTTCTACCATTTCTACAGCACTCCACCATTTTTCAAAAAAAAATACCTTAGGTGCGCTTCATTATTATGATATGGAAGCTTTTTTGCAGGTATTTTATTGTCATCTATTTGTCATTATGAATGAGTGGCAAATGCAGTTCAATAACTTTAGCCACGTTTTCACTATCACCACATTGCAATATTATGAGAAAAAAAAATCTAAATACAGCTGAACACCAGATTCCTTGAAAGCAATGAGACGCTGTGTAGGTCTACCACATCAATAATAATGCAGTCAAACAGAGGGCTTTGATTTGATTTGACGAATGATTAAAGATTTGTACCTGCTTTCCAGGAGAAATGGTCCCTTGGAAACACGATGTCTGACTGGACTGGAATAGAAAAGAGACACAAGAGGAAGAAGAGTACGAGGCAGTCCCCAGCTCGCCGTGTCCAGGCAATGACCCCAAAGTCATCTTGTGGAGTCATAGTCCAGCTCATTGACTTTGCTTCCTCTCTTACTCCTGTGGAAGGAACATTAAATATATCAGTTTGTCACACTCATTAATTCGGTTTAACACGTGGGTCCCAAGACCCAGAGAAAAAGATTATATATTGTGTGCAGCTCTTTTAAAAAGGATAAAGTGGAAAGGGTCTCTGACATTTTCAGACTGCTGTATAGATAATGTCCCAGTGAAATGTATAACTTGGGGGGGAAAAAGTCTCAATGTCACCTTCCGAACTGCATTGTCTCACAGGAATTGTCAGATTCTGTATGACTGCGATTCCATCCCTGCCTTTGCGGCTCCAAAGGAAAAAAAGTAATTAATCAGAGAGGCCTAAACATCTCAGTTTCCCATGGCAGACGTGGAAACATGTACTGAAGGGAGCAGAGACTTTAAGCTTGACATAATACATAGGATAAGTGGAATTTTTATTGCAGCTCATTTGGTTCTATCTTCTGCTACTGTGATTCATGTCCTAGGAGTGATAGGGATTAGTCCTGGATTCACCAAGCCGCTAATTGTGTTGCCCAACAGCAAAATTAATGAATTTGGAATTGGATCTGTAATACCTGATGCTTTATGAGAGTTACATTATGGCGTTCATGCCTGTGATGATTTTAAATCTAATTTTGCTCTGCTGTACTACTTGGTCTTGTGAGATTGATTTTTATTGCTTATCATCCCGCAAACTGTTCCCACAGTGTTGCCAGATACCCAAAACCAAATTACCGTCCAAAGACTCCACAACTATTCGTACTTCTGCAGAAAGAAAGAAAGAAAGAAAGAAAGAACCCTACGGTTGGTGTCTCATTGAGAGACGACTGTTTGGCGACTGAAGTTTTAGACAACTGCTAGACAAATTTGGCCAAGTTTTTGGCGACATTGGGGCAACATATTTGCCACTTTTGACAGCCGTTTAACAAATTAGACGACTGCTTGGTGTCTTGTTGAAGAATATTTGATAAATATTCGCTAAGCGGCCGTATGTCTGTCATCTTCAATTCATTAATTACTCGCTAACGACCGGTGACCACATTTCAAATATGATCCGACCTTGTGGCAAATGAAGCGAACCAGGCGACTGAAACAAACCGGGGGGGGGGGACTTGGTAGCGGTCTATTGAAGACTCCTTAGCAAGTAAAAAGACTAGTTAGTGAATAGTTAGAGACAGGTTAGCAAAAATAATCAGTCATTCATTCGCCACCAGGGTTTTGAACATTTTCAAAATCCGCAGGCGAAAGATATCACGGCGAGCAACTATTTAGCGAATGGGGATACTGATTCTGACTGCTTAGAGAATAATTTCAGACTACATTGAGACCAAGAGCCGAATGGCCATTCATCTCACTCGCCAATCAGTCACAAGCCCGGTGAGATACCGGCATAAGAAGCCTCCTGTCTGCAGTTACCACTGAGTGGTTCTATGGTAAGATAGTACCACCGTCCTAAATAGTCATTAGCAAATGTAATTATATTAATGATAAACTCAAGAATGTAGTAACTACTACGTAAGTTGAGTAAAGTCCAGCAAATTACTCGAAGGCCCTGCCGTTGCGTCCCCTTCATCACGTCAAAGCAGGTATCAACATTTTGATGAGAGGACAAAGTGGAACTATTCTTCATGATAAAAAGCGAAAAAAGAAAAAAAACACCATGAGAGAGAATTGTAAAAACATTAATTGGGTAAACCTATGATCTCTTCAAGTTTGATGTCAGAAAATAACAGTAATGTTAAGTTGGTGTGTTTGCTAGGTGGCCTAGCTTGCAGTGGAACTCTCTCTTGTCAGTCTGTTTCACTATTGTCTTTGCTCGCTGGCTTTGTTCTGTGACTTTGTGCCTGAAAAAAGTTGGAGTGAACAACAATTTATTATGTTTGGTAAATGGCACTGGTCCTGTCCAGACAACATAACATTGGTGTGACGACACTCTTCAAAATTTTGTGACAAGATAATTATTATTTAGTCACTCAGTCAAGGTCTAGTTACAACTCTGGACAAATGCAACATGGAAAAAAATAGATTGGTATTGACTGTTGATTAAATATTTAATTTAAAATATTAACAAGAACACTCAGAGAGGGCAGACCTCTGCTAAGGTTTTAACATTTGTCACCTGCAAAATCAATTAGTGAACATGAAGAATAACATTGATTGGCATATATGATTTATACGACTATGAAAACAAACCACTAGACATTAAAATCATTTTGCTATCATTTAGTTTCTAATTTATTTATATTATATTTATTTATTTATATTCTCCATTATAGTGATAGATAAACCACAAATGCTGACATCAGCAGGGATTACACAACTATTAGAAATATACTACAAGTGCTGACATCAAGTCAAGTGCTGAGCTATTAGAGATAGCTCAAATCCGTTGACAGCTTACTGAATCAGCAGCTACCTTTTGGTAGTGGTTGGACATTTCTATCTCTATGAGATACCTTACATTTTGATCCACTGGATCCAGAAGACGTTCTGGATCTGGATAGAACTTTACCTGGTTATAGCTATTACCATCTTACATAAGCAGGACAAGACTCATCTTGATCTGTTGAGATGTCCCCGAGATGTACACATCTGAACACATTAAATTGGATTTCCAATGTTAAATTTAACTTGCTGCCAAATCCTTAATCTGGATCAGATCTGGATGAAACTCGGTCTGGATTCTGTATAAACATACCAAATTTCATTCAAATCCAATGGGTTTTGACAGAGATGTGATTTTTTTTTTAAACGTTCACCCTTTTTGTGACACATCAGTGCATAGATTCTTAACAAAATTTAATGAGAACATCCTTGGGTGATCACCTACCCGTCATAAAAAAAATCCGTGTTGATCTCTCAAAAACTGTAGACAGGAAACTGTTGGCAGACATATAAACAAACCAACAAACCCACACCAATAAAAACATAACCTCCTTGGCGGAGGTAATTAGCTCTGTTTGCAGGTTTTATTTCACTATTTTGAGACTTAAAGCTGCAGCCATAACCTAAAGGCCCATGTTCACATTGTACAGCCAAACCTAAAGGTATAATATTTTGAGGACTGGACTGATTACCAGGCAGCAGCCAAAGCTCAGTGTTATAATTAACTATTTTCTACACTTTTTGTTTTCCACAATTTCTTTTTTATGTTAATATTCACTTGTCTTAAGATTCTATAAATATTGTTTGTTTATACCTCACTCTCTTCTGTATAAGTCTACTGATTTTTAGACTGACAGATGGAGCAAACAGCGTTAATGGAGGAAGGTTTGTAGGGGGAGCACTGCAGAGTCTTGTGTGGCAACGGCTAATGGTTTACATGACTCACGGGTCAGATAGGAGGGAGCCTCAGCAGAATATTGCTTCGAGCCCCAGGGAGGCCAGGACAGGCTTTGGATACAAAGTTTTCAAAAATGTTTTTGACTGTACCATCGCTCCATTTCATCACTTTGGAATGTGTTAAAAGGTGGGAAACTAAAAAAAAAAAAAATAAATAGAGTCAGTGTTACATTGGCGACATCACCAACGTGAGCAGGAGAGAGGAGAGATTTAGAGAGAAGTTTGGATCAGAGAAGAAAGGGTTGGAAAGAAGAGAAAAGGAGAGACCTAGAGCAGAGAGGAGAGCTGACGAAAAGAGAGGAGATGAGAAGAGATGACTACACAAGGCATTGGAATATAGGAACTGAGGAGAAGAGGAGCGAGAGCTGGAGAGGAGAAGACGGGACTAAATGAGAGGAGAGCAGAGCTGCTGCGTCGTGCCCAACCAAGTTTACTTTTAACGAAATAGCAGCAAACCTTGTCCACAACATTTCTGTTTATATGATGATTGTTATCATTGTTCTCTTTTAATCCCTAATCTCTGCAGTACATACAATGAGGCAAGTAATTGTCAAAAGAAAAAGAAGAGAGAGCAAAGTATACAACACACTATTAATCATTATTGTTAAAAATAACTAAATACATAAAAAGTTCATCCTATGTGATTTTTTTTTTTCTGGGTGAGGTTATCTCAGATTTGGTCAAATGCACACATGCACATAACTGACATTGATAAAGGCTAAATGGATTTTACTGTGTGGCATTTTAATCAAAAATGGAAAGAAAGAAAGGGGAAAAAAAAGCATTTCATTGGAGATGAGAAGATTGTAAAAAACAAAAAAAATCATATTCGTGCTATTCTTTTTTTCCATTTACCATTACTGTGTTAAATACATGTGGTAATGAACTATGTCATGAACAAAAGTTAATTCCATCATCTTTTAACAGGTCCACAACACTCAATCTTTTGTGGGCACCTGAGTATGATAGATTGTCTGATGGTAGATTAACTATTGAAAGGCAGAGTGCGTTTTAGATTTCGGATTATTTACACATGGTGTGTCTGTGAAAGAGCTGAGAGAAAGATGATTTTTGCTTGAGCTCATTCGGGGTAATTACATTTTGACACTGGTGCCGTTGTCGAATTGGAGTGAGAGTAAAACTTGTTCAGTGAGGGAGAATTGTGAGGTTGGAGATGGCTTGGTGCCCAAACGTGAGGAGCCAGATGCCCAGTATTTGATGGCGTGTCTGCTGGGTTTGATATGTTATTCTATACCAAAGAATGTTCTGCTGTTTTCTGCCAGAGAGTCTTTTAAGCACAATGCAATCACCAGTTCAGTAGTAAAACTGTTTCCATTCATGTGTCGACTGTCATCTTAAGCCAGATCTGGGAGCATGTGCTGGTGCTGCATGCACACCACAATGGAACTGCCTTGGGTCCTGGATGGCAACCGCCCAGGCAGACAACCGGTCATCCCCACCTCCTAAAAGTAGCCATCTACTTTTTACTGCCAGGTGATACACCTTTTCCAGTTGCTGTGATCCGTAGCAGTGAGGCACCTGTGTACTGGATCATGCCCAGAGAAATTGCACCACATGGCCAAAAATACTTTGTTCCCGAACAGTGCAAGTGATACTCCTGATCTAAGTCTTCCTAAGTAACCATTCATTTGACACAAAGTCATTCTAACTGTACCTAATGATGCCACTCGATGGTGTTCTCTTTTCAAAAAAAAGTTCAAAGCACATTGCTCTTAAGTTTGCTTTGAACCCTTTTTTAAAAAGAGACTACTGGGCATCTACTGGGCTCAGAAGAAAAAAACCATCAAATGCTTCATAAGACCACATTTGGCCACTAACCGTACACAAGTATCCTCCAAAGACACCAAGTACCAAAAACATCCAGTGATCACCTTCGGTTACTGGTTAAGGCCCAGTCACACTATGACGTTTACCCCAGCGGTTGTGAATGCGGCAAAAGGGAGCGAAAGCTGGCCAAATGTCAGCAAAAATCATGTTGCTGGACACAGTCTCACAGCATCTAAATTCTGGGGTTGTTAGTGTAAAGTAGGAGTAAGTTGCCGACGATCACGTTAGCTTCCTGTCCACTATTCTGTTGTTTTATTATGTTACTCGTGTGTGTTGGTCATTCTGGCTGACGTATCTCTGCTCTGCCCTTTGCCTGAGGTGCTGACGAGGTTGATGCGGAGTTCGTGGCTGAATTTGGACTGCGGGTTGGTCACCAACTGTCAGCGTCTGGACCCCTCACCCGCTCCTTGGCAGGGTCCCATCCCATGGATCCGGGTGGACAAAGGATTTAG
>OMMV01195662.1:0-11718 GCA_900302635.1 Chatrabus melanurus
CAGTATATATACACCGGACATGAAAGAGTGTGTTTATGTTTCCACGACATCATTGATTACAAATATTAACACGCTGCACTCGTAACTGACCTGTATGTGTGTATATATATATATATATATATATATATATATATATATATATATAGCATGTGGCTCCAATTTAGTTTTAATTTTTGTTTTTATTTTTCAATGTGATTTTAGCACTGGAAAGGGCAGACACCTGAATACTGAATGCGCTGCATCTAACAAGTTTTTTTCATTATTAAATATGTTAATATATTTCAACATAAGCACAAAATTACAATTTCATTGTTCCAAATCTTAACGTAAGGCCTTCAAAATGCTTATTTTGTCTCATACTCCAAAATATTTAATTTGCAGTCATTAAAAAAAAAAATAGACATTTTCAAATTTAAAATGCCAGAAGCAGCCAAAGGTTGCTTTTGTAATTTTAGTGGATTAGATAATTGATTCATTGAATAATTATTTCAGCTCTCATTAGATCTGGTCTGAAATACACAAACATTTTGGGCCTGATCTACATAAAGAGCAGCAGGAATTGTAAACAACATATTTTTTTAAAGTGTGAGACTGTGTATTGAACCCAGGTGAACACATTTTTACAAAACTGAAAAGTTTGCTTCTCATGTGGAGATGAATCCGTTACACTTTTGAGTGTTAACAAAAAATGAATTTAATGTTTGCAAAATTGTCCACGTTGTACCTCTGTGCTCCAATGAGTGCTCTTGTAGTTTGTGTCAGTGACGCTCGTCACGTTTCTTCTCAGCGTTCCTCGTCCTCGGAGATCAACAACAATATCAAAGCGCGCGCCACAGTTGTCAGCGTCCAGTGTTTTGTGGTGAGAATTCATTTCTTGAATGGATTCATCGGTGATTGATTTGTGGGCGGCGAGGGCCACGTGGGCCCCACAGAGCTCAGATTGCATCTGCACTTGGCAGAGTTACTACTCTGTCGTCGCCATAGAGACAGCTCGCCGTTACAGGGCATCAGAGATGACACGAGCAACAAATACAAATTAAATCACGGAGAATTGGCTTGCTAACCGCTGAGCCCCGTGAGACGACAAGCCAGCGTGGAACGGTTGCAAATATTTTGAGCAGGCGGAATACTTGTACTTGAGCTGTCAGTTACAGAACAATGATCGGACAGATTGCCCACATTAATCATGCTGTACTGGTTCAAAGTGCCTCTGCTTAGTGCTAGAACATAATAGTTAACCTGCCATTATCATGTTTCCATCTTAAGCATGGATTTTTTTTTATTTTGTCATAAAAAAATCTTTAATTTCTATTGTTTGAGAAGAATAGGATTTTCATTAAATGTCTTGGCAGCTTGTTCCTAAAGCATGCTGGCTAACCGGAGGAAATGTGCCTCGGACAGCCGCATCCGTACCGTCTTTTGGCGCATGACAATGCCCGAAGTGTTGTAAAAAGTATATGAGCATCCTTTTGTTTTACAGCTGCATAAAATCTGATGATTACACCTGAGGCTGAAACAAGCGCTCAGAGGGCTTTTGGTTTGGAGAGACGCGGGGCGAGGCTAATTCTCTGCAGCTCTCTAATCACTATGCATCGATGAGCAACTAGGCTTAATTGAACCACCTGCGCCAGGTTTGTTGCCTCAGAATGCACGTGTTGTTTGCATTGGTGATGTTTGGTTTGCAGAGAAGGAAAATCTTCTTTTTTTTTTTGGGACATGTACAGTCTGCTTTCTGCTGTGCCTGACACTTCTTACTCGGGAAATAGGTGAATTTTTGCTGTTGTAGAAGGGAGATATTCAAACAGGAAAGGGTGGGACAAATTAATCAAGAAATAGTCTGAAGTCCCAGGGTCAGGACTGAGTGCTACTTTCCTCTTGCCCTCTACAAATAGCTATGAAGGTGCTGATTGGAACAAGCATTTGTGGCAACAAGGACACAGCCACACATTTGGCTATTCGTTGCAAGTCTTTCATCCAGCTTGGTTTCCATTTTCTGGGGCACTCTCTTCTTGTCACTGTTGATTTTTACTGCTGTCGACAATGTAAGGATTTACTGCACCTTGGTAGAGTCTGGAAAAATGTGCTCCAAGAGAAAACCTAAAAAGACAGCATGAACATTTGTGCACAGGTGAGAGGGTGATGGTTGGGATGTCCCGCGTGTTTGGTGATACAAAACACTAAATTAAACCTTGTGCACCAAATTCTTGTGGTTTTTTTTTCTACAGGTGCATCTCAACAATTAGAATATCATGAAAAAAGGTCAATATTTTTTGTCAGTTATTTCAGATCATGAAAATGTTATATATTCTAGGCTCATTACCTATAAACTAAAATGTTTCAAGTATTTTTTTAAATTGTGATAATTATGGCCAATAGCGCTGAGAAAAATAGAAAAAAAACATATCTCAAAATATTCAAATATTTTGAACGTACTTTTCAGAAGTGTTCATTTATGCACTCAATACTTGGTTGGGGCTCCTTTTGCAGGAATTACATGGAGGCGATCAGCCTGTGGCACTGCTGCGGTATTATGGAAGCCCAGGTTGCTTTGATAGCGGCCTTTAGCTCATCTGGATTGTTGGGTCTGGCGTCAATCATCTTCCCCTTGACAATACAATTGTGAAGCAGCATCTGGGTGCATGCTTCCCTGGAAAACTTAAACACCATAAATTTGTGCTCATCTAAAGCATGAAGTACTCAAAGATCTCCTAGGAGGCGGCTGTGTTGACTTTGGACTTGATCAAACACAGTGGACCAACACCAGCAGATGACATGGCCCCAAATAATCACCAACTGTGGAAACTTCACACTGGACTTTAAGCAACTTGGATTCTGTGCCTCTCCACTCTTCCTCCAGACTCTGGGACCTTGATTTCCAAATAAAATGCAAAATTTACTTTCATCTGAAAACAGAACTTTGGACCACTGACCAACAGTCCGGTTCTTTTTCTCCTTAGGCTTCTTTTCACTCGTCTCCTTCCAGCATGGAAGAACTGTCTACTTGACACTTATTTACCATACAGTACCATACTGTTTGCATTCCTTAAATATAAATGATGTAAATGAAGTCCAAGTCATATTCAGTGACTTGGAAATGTTCATGTATCCATCCCGTGACTTGTCTAAAGAAAACTGACTGTAAAAGTGATGATTTCATTCTTATATATAGACCTCCAAATGTTTAACACCATCATCAGGTAGGTTTGAACCTTTTGAACCTTTAGCGTGAGCCAAAACTTGTTATATGGAATTTTGCATTCCAAAATCATGACAGTATTACCCTTTGCTGCATTCATACGATGGCAGTGTGCAGCAGACAGTAAATCGGACATCTCACTTGTTGCATTGGCACATGGCATCAAAAGTTTTTTTTATTTATTTTTTTACATTTTATACTTGGTACAGCTGCCAAGATACACTAGGATGATTTATCCTTGGAGTTGGACAGCAAAAGATGATGTCTTTCTTGTGTGAATGCTCCAGATTTGTATTAGATACACGGAACTGTCTTCCAAAGAGAATGTGCAACAACACAAAAGACAATCCTTGAAGTCGTTATCAGAGCCAGACGTCAGTGCTTTTCTGTAATCCTTGTGCAGAGTGCTGACGTGCCGTTACGTTTCAAGTCATTTCTAACTAAAACTCCGCTTCTCTACAAACCGTACCGTTTTCCTATAACCGGTGTGACTCTTTTTCTACCTGCAACATGTAAATGCAGCATAAAAACACATTCAGTAACTCTGCTACCACAGCAGAAAACTACAGCGCGACTTCTGAATTTCAGTCGGAGATTGGAGATGTTTAAAATGTCATTTTATGTCAATATAAACTGTGATTTAAGTTGATGTTCGATCCTAGAAATCGTGTAACATTAGCATGTGTGTTCGGGCTAACTGTGGACAACTTGGGTTGGGACAGCTACTGAAAATCATTAGTTTAAGGCACAATCTCACCTCGACGTTTGGGCCAACATAGATGACTGTATTTGCAAACGTCGCTGTCCGCTAGCCTCCGCTAGAATCCGCCGGTCTACGCTGATGAACGTCGACCACGTCCCAAAATTTTCAACGTGTTTAAATGCTGACCTACCTCTGGCTACGTTGGAGACCGTTAGAGAAAGTTAATCTCCACTATGACCAAGTTTCCTACGCTAGTCTCCGCTAGCCTAAGTTACTGGTGTGATTGTCTACGCTGGCTAACGTTTGGCTGCTGCTTCACCCTGCCTGCTCAGAATCACTGGACAGTGTGTGGTGTGGCGACCCCCCCCCCTCCCCCGCACGTTGCCACATTGCCAAAAGTCCCATTTGTTCTAATGGCGTGCTCGCTAAAGCCGGCCTCCGCTAGCACCACGTTGTGGAACGCCTAGCTGCGTTAGAGGTTCGCTACCAAACTCCGGTAACATGATTTTTGCTGACGTTTGGCCAGTTTTCTCGACTTTGCCCTGCATTCACTAAATGCTGGGGTAAACGTTGTAGTGAGATTGCACCTTTATTAGTCAGGTTCCATTTGTCATAGACTACTCAACTGGTCACCAACTAATTTCAACCATAAATTAATTTAAGCAGTAAAACTCCAAATTGACTTATTTAAAGATTTATTCCCTTTCAATTCAACGCAAAATTGACTAAATTTACTTTGTCTTGAAATCTGGTTATTCTACTTTATTCCTGCGGTATATGACAGAATTACAGCTTATCTTATTGCCGGTAATGTTTTTTGGTGGGTGGAGGGCTGGATTCCATGGCAAGATTGTCAAGGAGCGACAAGGGGATGCCCATGTTTCAGCTGGCTGTGGCAGATATATGGTTCCTTTCGAGAGGTAAGCATAGACCAGTTGCCTACCTGGGTGGACCCAAGCTGGTTCCAAAGTGTGGCCTGATTCCATGGCAATCATCGTGAGTTTGAGGATATTGTGGACCCAAACCATTGCAAAAGGCCAACTGGACGCCTTTGTTTCACCTGCCTGTGGCAGATTGATGGCTAATTTCCGGTGGTGGGGTTGGACCTGTTGCCTGTGCACACTCCCAAGCATGCTCCCAGACCTGACCCACTGACCGTGGTGATTCCACAGTTGCTTATTTTAGATGAAAATCCATGACAAATATGGAATGCAGTTAATCTGTTTATTAGTTTTTGGGGGGAACATCTTGATCTTTATTGCATAGTTATGACTGAACCATCTAAAACCCAATATTTAAATTGTACGCCAACCATAAATCACCTTTTTCCACACGATCCTGAACCTCTTCTCCACTCAAGGGTAGTTTTTACTTCTATGCTTCTGCACATCGATGTGGCTTCTGGCTGATGCACAACATTCATGTGCATCCCCACCAACAATGCGTCCTCTCTGCTGCACGTGAAAAAACCTGATTGGCTGAATTTACCACTGTGCGGATGGAGGAGCACAAACCAAATATTGATAATGTTAATAGATGTTAACACACAGGAAGCACAGGTAATTGTTTTCTTTTGTGATATATGATCCTCCGGAGTGAGCTCAGCTCTGCTATATGAACGGTGAGAAAACTGTTTCCACTCTGTGTTTCTTCTAATACATTTTCTGGTACCAGGATACAATGCTGTGGTTGAGATGATGCCTATGTGTAGCACCTCAGAGTTAAAACGACGCATCCAGACGATTGCATTCCCTCACTGCTGCTAGCTGTAGTGATGCAGCAGTTGTATCAGTTTAGTGCGATGTGAAACACGAAGATTGTTTTCTGTGCTGGTAAGATAGTATTGGATTAATATCACCATAACATGATGTTTAGGCTTACATGTGTGTCGCACGAGTGAGACACCTAAGTAGTTTCACGGGAGTGTATGCATGCATGTGAGTGTGTGCATTTCATGAAGGTTGAAATTTGAAAATACACCAAATTTTCTACTTCACTTGATGTCATTGATGTCGGAAGCATTTGTTAGCCCCAGGAGAGCAGACGCCTGTGCAGAAAACCACATTTCAAGATCTCATTTAGTTCCTGAGATATGATCCTTAATGTATTTCAGATGATGACCTCTGAGTTGATCTTGGCCTTTGACCTATGACCTTCACATGATCTGCATTGCATGTTGACAATCCATTGAGTTTACCCACCAAGTTTGATTGATATTGCTGTTTGCATTTTGAAGTTATTGCCATGTATTTCAGACGATGACCTCTGTTTTGACCTTGAGCCATGACCTTGATATGACCTGTGTTGTGGGAGAACGGGGCACTGAGTTTATCTATGCTTAGATTGAAATTGCTCTTTGCATTTCAAAGATATCACCATGTATTTTAGATGATGACCTCTAATTTGACCTTGACCTCTGTCCTTTCGCCTTGGCATGATCTGTGTTGCAAGAGGACGGTGTACTAAATTTATCCACCAAGTTTTGATTGAAATAACTCTTTGCATTTCAAAGCTATTACCATGTATTTCGCACAGTGACCTCTGATTTGACCTATGACCGTGATATAACCTGTGTTGTGATTTGATAGTCCACTGAGTTTATCCACAAAGTTTGATTGATATTGCTCTTTGTGTTTTGAAGACATAGCCTTGTATTTTAGACAACGATCTCTGATTTGACCTTCACCTTTGACATATGACCTTCACATAGCCTGTGTTGTGGGGGGATGGGCCACTGAGTTTATCAACCAAGTTTGATTGAAATTGCTCTTTGCTTTCCGATATATTGCCATGTATTTTAAATGATTGCCTCTGATTTGACCTTGACCTTTCACCGATGACCTTGACATTTCATGCATTGTGCGAAGACAGTCCACTGAGCTTATCCGCCAAGTTTGATTGATATTGCTGTTTGCATTTTGAAGTTATTGCCATGTATTTTAGACAATGAGCTCTGTTTTGACCTTGACCCATGACCTTGATATGACCTGTGTTGTGGGAGGACGGGGCACTGAATTTATCCACCAAGTTTTGATTGAAATTGCTTTTTGCTTTCCAAGATATTGCCATGTATTTTAAACAATTGCTTCTGATTTGACCTTTGACCTTTGACCTTGACATGAATTTGAAAACAACCTTTAGTCTGTCCATCCTCCTCATCTTCGGCTTTTCCTTCTTTCTCTCTGCTTCCACACTCATCATTGGTGCTGTGTCGCCTCAACAAAGCTGTTTCCCAAACGCGGCTCACACGTTTCCACTTCACAGACATGTTTGTCGTTATTGTAATCACTTGAATTAGTTGCATGTATCCCTGGGATGGACAACTGGGGAGTCTGAAGGCCGCCTCTCTCTATTCACAGCAAGAACCCGTGATGCTCTGAGCGCCGCCGCCGCCAGACGCACATGTTCAGTCAGCGGACTTCTCGCGTGTTTGAGTCAATGTGTCAATTTCAGCAGCAGACTGAGGGGAAATGCCGCCGTGTCTCCAGCAATTCTGTGTTTGGTTCTGACTTTTTGCTTGAAAAAACATTTCACACTAAGCGGTTAATGCTTTTGCCACCCGTCTGCACACAGGTGTGCACAAACCGACACGCGCTCTGATCCCGACAGCGTGTACGGCAATCTTCCACCATTTCCTCTTTCTTAGGGATTGCTGGTGTGCAGCAAAAAACATGAATCAATACCACATCCTAGGCTGATGGTACCGACCGAGTCGGGCTTTTTATTTTTTTTTTTTATATAACCAGAGTGGGGACAGCTTTGCCTTCCAGTAAGGAGGGGCTGGCGTGTTTGTCCTCTCCACGCCTGCTGAAATCGTTTTGATCAGTCAAGCAAAAGAACAGCCTTTGATCAGCGTGGTTTTGCTAAACTGCTTTCAAGTGCTCGTGCATACGAGTGTGGAAATGAGAAATATTTAATTAGAGCAGTGGTGCACACATGACCTGCAGCCTTCCCAGTTGCATCTCTTTGACTTTTCCTCTGTTGTACAAATAATAGACTTTTTTATTTGCTACCACGGTGGGTGAAGGCGTCCTAGGGGGGCAATGTAATTGTTCTCGTGTGTGTGAGTGTTCCTTCTTTGTTCACTCACAAGTAAAGTAAATAAGTCCATTAAGGCCCTGAGGCCCACTGGACCGGTGCTTATCTCCGGAGACTGTAGCGTGAAGGGACTGAGAGTCTACGACTCCCCCTGGATGTGATGTTAGTCCGTTGCAAGTTACTCCCAAGCAACAACCTCCGGTGCTGAAAAATAAAGCCAAAGTGGAAGTGCCAAATCTTGCAATTCGTTGAATGGCCACTTGATGCTGACTCCAAATAAAATAAAAGAAATAAACATGTTTCCAACCTGGTACAAAGACCGGTTTTAATCTCTATAGCTAGTTTCCCTGTTCATGAGAACTGTGGGGGGGTGATTTTAAAAAAAAATTTTTTTTTTTTTATAACTCATCACTTTAAAGGCACAATCTCACAATAACATTTACCCCAGTGTTTGCTGAACGCAGGGCAAAGTTGAGAAAATTGGCCAAATGTCAGCAAAAATCACATTACCGCCGTTTGGTAACGACCCCCGCAACATGGTGCTAGTGGAGGCCAACGGAGGCGGGCGTTAGCCAGTGCGCCATTAGAACAAGCGGGACTTTGGCCAACATGGCAACATGTGGGAGAGGGGGGGTCGACACATCACTGTCCAGTGATTCTGAGCAGGCAGGGCGAAGCAGCACCCAAACGTTAGCAGCATAGACGATCGCACCAGTAACTTAGGTTAGCGGAGGCTAGCGTAGGGAACTTGGTCGTAGTGGAGATTAACTTTCTCTAACGGTCTCCAACGTAGCCAGAGATACGTCGGCAAACGGCGAAAAATTTTAAACACATTGTTCATTTTTGGACGCGGTCGACGTTCATCAGCGTAGACCGGCGGAGGCCAGCGGAGGGTAGTGGACAGCGACATTTGCAAATGCATTCGTCTACGTTGGCCCAAACATCTAGGAGAGACTGAGCCTTAAGCTATTCTAAGCCATAAAGTTGTGAATAATTACAGGCGTGGTCACTTTGCATGACAGCTAGTGTGCCGGGTGCAGACAGCCGCTGCTCGTAGGTGGCCCCTAGTCGTCTACTCGACCTTGTTTGTCCTTTCTTAGCATTTGATTGCAAATCTGAGAAAATATGTCTTGCTGTGCGGTTAATTTTACTGACAGACCTTTGAGGAAGCGGCTGGAGAAGGCCAAGGGGGCGCTCACGCTTCACCTGTCTACGGCAGATGGATGGTTATTTGAGAGATGCGGGGACGGACCGGTTGTCTGCCTGGGTGGTTGCCATCCAGGACCCAGAGTGGTTCCTAGGTGTCGTGGATGCAGTGAAGTGCGGCATCAGCAAATGCAGCCAGGCTTGACTTGACTACATTAAAGCTACAGTGCGTTGGATTTAGTGTCCTCTACTGGTGAGGTCGCAGATTGCATGCTGACATTTCCGGTCACGATTTAGGTTCCCTTCACGTTTTTGCTTCGAGGGGATTCATGCTCCCTTGCGTTTTCACGTGATAAGCAATATGTATGATCCTTCATTTCACAAAAATGAGGGTTGTCAAACTTGCTAGCCTGCGCTAGCAACCAGTAGACAGTGTATCGGGGGGCAACCACTGATTCCTCTTTTTTGTTCCGTCTTCTATCCGCGCTGCAAAATATGACAGACTGAGTAACTATGTCCCTTTTGGGCTACTGCAGCAACATGGTAGTGCAACATGGCGGCCTCCATGAGGGGGGCCCGCCCCCATGTCGATATGAAGCACTCTTTCTAAGCTTATGAAAACATGATTCATTGTTGCAGGTAATTATACAGTAATGCGCAGGTGCTTATAAATGCAATATTCCATTTCTGCTAATAAACGCCCCAAAATCCTACACACAGTAGCTTTAAACCTTGATTTGGGATGAAGAATAAGATCCAGGCTGAAAGTGACTTCCCAGACTCGGCCACTAGAATTGTGTCTGCATGTGGTGAAAATGTTAAATTGTTGAATTGTCATTTATGTCTCTGGGAGCTCTGCTTGAGCCTCCCATAGCTGGAATTTCACGTCTTCTTTTGAAGAAAATCCTTCTGTGTGCAGCTACAGCATGAAGCAACATGCATCAGCCTATAACTCCTTCAAAGTCGTTTGGGGTTTTTTTTGGTGGCTTCCCTCGCTCATCTCCATTGAGAACTACCTACTCCAGATCCATTTCCCACACAAGCGCCACACTGTTTGTATTTCTTAACGGTCGATGGAAATGAAGTCTAAGACATATTCGCTTGACTTGGAATTGACCGAGAAAACTGGATGTAAAAGTGATGATTTGTATTAAAAACAATCCACATCAGTCATCTTAGACAGGAGGTTAAACAGGATTGTGGGAAATGCAGTCTTTGGCCTTTAGAAGAGAAGCTGATGGTTGTGTGTCCGTGAACAAACTGTAAAACCTTCCTCTCCTGGGTTTGCTGCATCACACACAGATAAAACAATGTGCAGGAATTAAAAACTTGCAAAGGCAGTTTTTAATATGACATGGATAAAAAAAACTACTGTGGATTATGAAGATTTCTCCAGCAACAGAGCGCTGCTATCTGCAGGGACTAGATACAAGCCAGACAGGATTTTGGGGGCATTAGCGAGGTATCAGTAGCCAAACACTCTCCCATGATGACTCCTCCTCTTCCCCTCCTCTTTTCATTTTACTGCTAGCAAGCAGGCGGCTCTATTTGGCCCCTCCTTTCTCATCTTTGCTCTCACTTTCACTTTCATTTCATCTTTTTTTGGGGGGGGGGATTAGCTGTAATATCTTTCAGAGAGACTGAGCCAGTGGAATCCCAACCACACCGTGGGTTTACCGATGGAAAACAAGCATAGTCAGAGGGGGGGATTACGAGTGAAACCCTGCTAAAGAGGAATGTTTGGGTGTGCATACTTTGTGGGCCAGAATGAGCCACGTGCACAGGTGAGGAGCAGCAGTAGTGCGCTCCTGCTGAGGGCTCTTCATTGCACTTGTATGCTCTTTTGATTTATAATCCAGAGTCCAAGCATAAAGCACCTTAACTACTGGGCAGGACTTAAAAATGACAAAGACAAGGCGGCAAACTGCGAGGACAATTTGTGCACTTCAAAAGATGTGACAAAAAGACAAAGGCGCCACTGAATATCCTCATGCAATAAATGCCTGAAGCAGTTCTTGCTGTAGCTGAGCGGATAAGTGTAAAACCATTCACATAGTGATGCAAGCAGAAAATTTGGCATGTATGGCCCTTCTGTGGTATTCTTTAAGAAAACAAAAAACGTTAGCCACGTAAAAATCCAATATGGCGGGCATATTTTTCAAAATGGCCGCCATAGACGGCACATTTTATTGAATATTTATTCAATACCGTATAATTCCAAAAATGTAGGTAATATTTTTGCATTTGTTGTCTATATGCATGTAAACTTGCATGTTATGTTAAATTAAAAGGATAAATTAGTCAAAAAAATAGACATGAAAACTACTTGAGAGCCATTGTCAAATACATTTCTTTGGTAACGTTACTTATATACAGACTTAGGAAGACGGTTGTAAAAGTGCCGCAAATTATATAGGAATTCCAATGATGCCACAATGATACAGGTTGAAAGAATCTAATATAACAGAATAAAAGCACAGCTTTTAAATGTTTTATCAGGATTAAAAGATATACACATATACAAAACAGGTAAATGGACATTTACTCAGTTTTCTGGTTGAACGACGTAGGCACAAAAATGCCTCCTGTAGTCATTAAATTTGTGTTAGTTGCATGAACAGCTGTAGAAGCAAGA
>OMMV01195663.1:0-15677 GCA_900302635.1 Chatrabus melanurus
AAAAGTAACTTTAATTGAAATTTATTTCATCCAAAGGAGGAAAAATATTTTTAATTAGTTTTGATTGCCAATTAAGTGTGTTATTATGACATCATTTAACATGCACCTGTAATTTTGACAACTTCAGAGCAGACAAAACCTTGCAAACCCCCTGTGATCTTTGCTACACCTGAAGTGGGACTCGGACCCCAGGTTGGGAACCAATGCTTTAAAGAATAAGTCAAAAAATATATATATTTTTTTGAAGAATAAGTTAACTTTATTGCAATGCGAGTCATATTAAAGCATTGTTATTAATAAGGCCTCTGAGTGTTGTACTCACCTTTGAGGATTGCTTTGTTTGCGAGAAATGCGGCCCATTTGATCACTAATAATGTTTTAATACGACTAAAGTTGCCAAAAAAGGTGAAAAAGTGAACACATCCGTGAAGTAAATGTGAAATGCCAGTTTGTAAACTGATTTACGTCCATGTAGCCAAATCATGTTTAGCTACCTTCAGCAGTCACGTGACTTTATGGGGGGATGGGTCATTATTCCGAAGGTCCATTGGTCCAAAAATTAGGGTTAGGATTAGTGTTAGTTAGTGAGACCCACCCTAATAGGCAAAAAATCCCCCTAATTTGACCCAAATTGTGACTCAATTCAATGGATTTTCAGACCAGTGGGCCTTCAGAATATTGACTAGTCACCACTTTATGGTGAGGTGTCCTTTGTGAGTCTCCCCATTTCTCTAATAAAGGAGGTAGAAAATGACTGACCTCTTACTGGTAGTCGGGCCAAACACTTGTCTGTGTAGCACCGCTTCTCCCTCGGTGCACGCGTGAAAGGAATGAAGCTAACCACCCTGCCTGAAAGGATATTTTCCAACCAACGTTCTTCAATCTGGCAAACAACAATAATATACAGGCATAGTCCGTAATCCAATTTCTTTGTCCCTGTGACAAGCACAAAAAGTTGACTATGGTGGAATTTTCTGTCGTCTCATTGAAAACAATGGAACCGTCTGCTGCATACCGCCAACATGTGAATGCCGTAACAGAAGTGCTTTTTTTAGGATCATCTGTGTTGTATTCACACAGAATAGAACTATGTGAATTAGCTATCAAGCAGCAGTAATGACGTTGTAACAGGGCGAATGTGTTCCCAGAAGATAGGTTGAACCAAACGGATGTGATGCTCCACCTACTGGTAGTATTTTTTTTAAACCTCCATTTGACCCCACCAGAGGGATCTCAGAAAAAGCCTAACTGCATAGTCATAGGGCTATGCAGTCTTAGGAGTTACTCGCAGGCTACATATGAGGTGTGCAGACTAAAGCCCGCTTCCTCATTCTAAGAGCCACAGATAATTCACCAAACTAATTTTATCCTCTTCAGTTTTGAAGCCTGGTTCAAACGTTCAACCATTTATAAAAAAATAAATAAAAATTCTTCAGGGCGATGGCATCTTCACGCTTGCACCAAGACAAAAAGACTCAAATAGGGATTATGCATTTGATTATCATGCTTTTGATAATATCTGCATCACAGAGAATTGTGTAATTGGGAATATTTGAGCGTAACAGCTGAAGGACAGAGAAAAACAGACAGGGGGGAAAATGGAGTTCAGCATCCTGCGTGACAGGAATGGAGATGCTGATATGTTGCACAGTTTTCACTGTTCCATTTAGAAGTGCTGGGATGAGGACGTGCTTTTGACCACATCGTCAAAACACCAATACTCTTTTGCAAGGATAGTGTTTGTCCGTCCAACAGTTCTCAAGACTTTCCTACTCCCTGCAAGGGTCTGTTAGGTTGCGTGTGACATCATAAACATTAGGCCACGCAACAGTTGATACCCAAAATGGAAGATGTTTTCGCCATGTGGCGCGTTTCTCTGGGCATGATCCAGCTCGCAGATGCCTCAGTGTTGAGGACCCTAGCAACTGGAAAAGGTCACGGGATGTGGCAGATTGATGGTTACTTTCGAGTCGTGGGGATGAATTACTTGTCTGCCTGGTTGGTTGCCATCCAAGACCCATGACAGTTCTGTGGTGGATGCGGCGAGTTGCGGCATTATGTTTATATTGTCTGATTTTGTTTTTGTTCTATTAGTTAGTATACTCTGTGATCAATATGTTACTAATAAAGTTTACTTTAAAGGACTTGCTATACACAATCCATGTGCAGTAAACAAGAAAACTGTAGCTGGACGGGTGCATAGTAGATATAAAATGGCGTGTTACTGATGAGGAAAAAAACTAGCTCGCCATATTGTATTCATTTAGACATTTTACCACGAAAGTGCCAATAATTACAAAATACCATTTTCCTTCGTTTAAGCGCACAGACCACAATTAGCGCACATGGGGTCTTTGTGGGGCATTTGGGGGGGGAGGAATAGTGCTATTTCCAACATCCGGGACCATCCGGGAATGCCGCAAATCCGGATTGCCCAGATTTGCGCCATTCACAGCAACAGTTGGCATCAAAATATAATCTCAACGAACAAAAACCTACCTTTTGTGGTGTTTTACTTCAGTTTCAGAAGACTTGGGACAGTTCCTCAGCCATTGCTGAGTAGATGTCGTAAATCTCCAGCATTTCATTGCGCGCATGAAGCGTTGCTTCATTTCCTGTGTCAAAACGAGGCCCGTACGCACATCCCAGAAAACGAGTCATTGTAAAATGCAAGACAATAGTTCCTCGAGTTTGGGTGTCCAAATGTCTTTGTACATATGAAATCCCCGAATAAAGGGGATGCAGCACGGTGGCTCAGTGGTTAGCACTCTTGCCTCACAGCAAGAAGGTCTGGGGTTTGATTCCCACCATGCCCAGTTCCTTTCTGTGTGGAGTTTGCATGTTCTGCCCGTGTCTGCGTGGGTTTCCTCCGGGCGCTCCGGTTGCCTCCCATCATCAAAAACATGCACATTAAGGTCTGCTCCTTTCTCTGCCCTTGACCAAGGCAGTATCTCTACATCTGGAGTTGGGCGCCGGACTGTGGCTGCCCACTGCTCCTAGTGGTTGGATTGAGTCTAACTATAATTAGGATGGGTTAAATGCAGAGGACAAATTTTGTTGTATGTACAATGACAATAAAGACCATTCTTCTTCTTCTAAAGGAATGAAATTCAAATGTACCGCTTGCTATTTCCTCAGCCATTGCTGAGTCAATGTCCTAAATCTCTCAAGATTCATTGTGCGCATGAAGCCTTGCTTCATTTCCTGTGTCAAAACGAGGCCTGCACACACATCCCAGAAAACATGCACTTAAAAGAATGATTTCTAAGTATCCTATGTTCAATAAAAACAATTAAGCACACAGTGCACTTAAATGAAGGAATATGGTAGGTTGCAAGTGTTACTTTATTATTTTGAATGCACAGTGGATTTTTTTTAAACTCCCTCCATGATGGCTGTCCTGTAAACTCGCATTCATTCTTTCCTAAACTCTTTTTTTCATAAATAGGAATTCTCACAAACAAAGCAATCACAAGCAATGTGCGTGCTATTGCACGTATAGACCCTGCGCTGACTGTAGCCTTGAAACATGAAATTCAAAAAGTGTGATCCTAGTTCATTCACTTGTTTTAATATTTCAACTCCAAATCAACAGGAATGTTTTGAAGCATTTGTTTTGAATCTGTTCATGTATTGAGGCCCCATTTAGCGCATTTAATGACTCTGGAACAATATTCAAAACAGGTTTCCAAATACTCCGGAACAGTATTTCAAGTTAATGTAGCCAATTTTTTCCAACCAGCGAAAAGTTTTGGCACTATCCCCAGCCACACATTGTATCTTTTATTAAATTTAGTGTCCTGTTGTGTATTTGCCCATGTAATGATATCTTCCTTTTGATACAGACTCCAGAACAATGTCTGAGACAGTTTTTGAAATACTCCGGAGCAGTGTTTCGAGTTAGCGTCACTAATTTGTACAACCAACAAAAAATTTTGGCACCATCCCCAGCTACACATTCTATCTATTAATTCTGGTTTTTAGTTCCCTGTTCCGCTGTATATTTCGTCTAGAATTTGGCCACATAGTGGGCATCATGTTTTTCCCTACGGTTGCTCACTTGTTAGCTGGGCAAAGTGCAGCAACAAGCACATAGTGTTCAGGACGCAGACAAACTACGTGTGCATTTGAACCACAGCTATTCATAATTTTCAACAATTTATCCAGCATCCACTAACCGTCCATAACTTAACTGAAGCTCGTGAAGGTAGACGCCCCCACAAACCATCAGGCAGGTGGCAGCGCGTCTATTGGATATTACATAGGCAAAACAAAGTTGCTCTTTCGATTATCTCTTGCATCAAAGTTCACCAGTTGCAATGAGTTGCAATCTGAAGCTTCTGTCAGCTTTCAATCACATACACACTGTGCTGCATGAGCAGCACCTTACATCTTGCAAAGGAAATACTAATCGCATAATGAACTTTCATTTAAAAAACCTCGGCGGTTGATTTTTGTCTTGGTTTGAGAAAAAAAGTACCGAGCGGTACTGATGTTGTTTAACCAGCAGAGAGGAGCAGGTCACATGGTGCGAGAGGAGCCGTGCTCGTCGTTTTTAGCAGCCTGCTCAAAATATAAAGTGTTGTTTACAGATCACGTAAATAGTATAAAATTTATGATAGGTGAAATCAAGTAAATAAAGACTCAAGAACTGCAATTTAATCATACATAATATAAAACTGAGGCCGTGTATTAGCAAACTTTAAAGGACGTGAAGGAGAGCATACTAACCACATCCTACTAAGTCTGTCCTTTTTAATAAGCGGCAATAAAAGCAAATGGCCAGACTGCTGATATAACGTCCTTCATTCAGCTGTCCTCTAACGGGGCTAAAAAGGTGAAGGGGACACTGAAAGAGTGGCTGATCTTTTTTTTTTTTTTTTTAATACTGGTGTCAGAGGGTGGGATTGTAACCTGCATAAAACATGCCCCTGCCAAAAAAGAGAGAAAAAATGATGCCATGCATATTTCACTGCTGCTGGGGCATGCATAGTTTAACAGGGCACACGAACAAATTTATAAGCCAAAGAATTAAAGATGCAGTGAAACAGAAGTTGGAGCTTCTTTCGCTGATCTGATTGGCGTAATTCTGAGTGAAATGGTACATCCACACACCGGGCACCAGTTGACGGTCTGGACAGGCTTGGCCCGCACCAATGACAGCGTGCCACCCACCCAAACATGCTTCAAAAAAAAAGAACAATGTAAACACATGTAGACGCCATGAAAAGTCATGGTTTTCCATAAATTATTGACAAATATTCTAAAATTGCATTATACTTGCGAAATATGTATTTGATCTATCGTATGGCTTTAATAATAAATTTTAAATTGCTTCCCCCCATGCAAAACCAAGTGGTTGATCTGACCAAACAGCTTCTTTGTTTAATTGGTAGGCTCGTTACAACGTGACTCAGTTAGCTAATCTGGAAGTGGCACACGACACACGACACACAATGGACACAAGAAATTGCCTTAAAAAAAATAAAAAAATAAAAAAAAGCACTGGGGCCGACAAAGAAGGAAAGAACGTCGGTGAACCTGAGAGCGATATGTCCAGAAACAACTCGGCTATTCCTGCGTTGTCTTCCTGTCTGGCTCAATCTGCTCTGCGCAGTTTGATGCATCTAAGTCTACCTGTGAAAAATTGCATTTCACATAAAAAAAATTATATATGTGATTAATTTAGATGAATTCATCACAAAGCATGTACAACGTCAAATCAGAAAAAAAGTTGGGATGGTATGGAAAATGCAAATTTAAAAAGCCCACACAGTGATTCTTACATTTACTTTGACTTCTATTTAATTGCAGACCTATGATATTTCATATTTTGTGTGGCCAACTTCATTTTGTTTGTTAATATACAGCTATTCCTGCATTTCAGGCCTGGAACACATTCCAAATAAAGTTGGGACGGGGCAACTTAGAGCTAGTAATGAGGTAAGTAAAAAATAAATAAATAAATGATATTTCAAACAGGTGCTGTCACCAGGAGATTGTAATTATGATTTGGTACGAAAGCAATATCCACCAAAGGCTGAGTCTTTGAGGAGAAAAGATGGGCAGAGGATCTCCAGTTTGTCAACAAATACATGAGAAAATTCCAGAAATGTTTGAAAATAATGTTCCTCAAAGAAAGATTGGAAGGGATTTGCATATTTCTCCCTCTACAGTGCATACAATCAAAGGAATCTGGAGGAATTTCAGTGCATAAAATGCAAGAGCGCAAGCCGAAGCTGAACACCCGTGATCGCCGATCCCTCAGACGGCACTGGATCAAGAACAGTCATTCATCAATAGCTGATATAACCAGGTGAGCAAGGGATTACTTTGGGAAACCTTTGTAACGCACTACAATATGGCGTTACATTCACAAATGCCACTTAAAACTTTACTGTGCAAAAAAGAAGCCTAATGTTAACCTTGTCCAGAAGCGGCGTCGGCTTCTCTGGGCTCTGAAGCATCTGGGTTGGACTATCACCTGGTGGAAACGTGTAATGTGGTCAGACATTCCAGAGCTTCTTTTGGAAGAAATAGATGCCATGTGCTCCAGACCAAAGATGAAAAGGACCATTCAGACTGGTATCAGCAACAAGTCCAAAAGCCAGGGTCTTTTGGTTGTGTCAGTGCCCTTGGCAAAGGTAATTTACACTTCTGTGAGGCAGCATTAATGCAGAAAAGTACATTTGGATTTTAGAGCAACACATGCGCCTTTAAGACGACATCTTTTCCAGGGACGTCTGTGTATTTTTCAACAAGACAATATAAAACCACATTCTGCACAAATTACAAAGGCATGGCTTTGTTAACAAATAAAGCCTGTCTTATGTTAAAAGTGATTTTTATTTTTCCATCAAACATTTTGTCCCATAGTCAGACTTTACGAGCACATCCTGCTCAGCGTTGTCCACTTTGACTCAGCTGTCTTTAACACTTGAGGTGCTGGAAAAAATTAATAAAAGCACAATACTGGGTTCTGTTATAGCCGCTTAGAGTGTCGGAGCATCATACACTCAGTACTGCTGCTGGGTATGTGCGGAATAGTCTCTTACTTGTAGCAAAAGCCCTTTCAAAAAAGCCAAATGATAGAAAGTCTGGTATGGCAGAAAATGAGGATATAGACTGCATTCAAGTCAGGTTGATCCAAGGAATCCAATGATACCTGATTTTTGAAAATCGGCCCTAACGTTCAAAAGTTGCAGGTGTAAACACACATCCAAATTTGACCCACTGGTGGCACTAGAGTGCCTGGAGGTGCAGACATGAAACTTGGCAAAAAGAATGACAGGACTGTGCCCAGTAAGTTTACCAAGTTTCACAACGTTTTACCATAAAGTTATAGTGTTGAAATGTGACGAAGGGACGAATGCACGCACTGATGGACTTGATTCTATATCCCCCATCCTGGCCTCTCAGATGGTGGGTGATAATTAGCCATGTTATTTGGCTTATTAAAGGGTAAACTGACTGCATTTATATGGCACTTTTCCATCTGATGCAGATGCTGAAAGATGTTACATTCACCCATTCTGACACACACGCGCGCACACACGCACACACACACAAACTGATGTCAGCGTACTGCCATGCAAGGTGCTCAGCTGCACACCGGGAGCAACTTCGGGACTAAAACCACAATCCAGTCACCTCAGAAGTCACGACTGGACGAGTGATGTCACACCTGAGTTAAATGCGTTCCAGTTTCCCCATAACACCACAAGTCACAAAACATGTTGGATGCTTCCAAGAAAGCCTTTGTTGTGCTTGCTCTTTGAGTATAGAGAGCTACAAAGAGACCTCATGGAAGAGGACAGATGGCAACAAAAGGTACATTAGTGTTTCAGTTTTCTGCTCTGTTTGCAGTGGTGAAGTCAGTCATTGTTGGCAACATCTACCAGGTTAGCCAATATTAGCGGGACCAGTTGATAAACGACACATTATGTGGTGTTTCACATTTAAAAACACCGTGGCACACTTGGCACAGACCATGTGATGGCTCTGGCAGTAGGACACTACTGTGTGTAGACAGAAGTGATAAAGTAACAGTAAAACCTACAGCTTTCACTTACTGTTGGTGCTCCGGGCAGCCGTCTTGGATTGTGAACTCGGTATGTGGTGTTCTAACGAGTTGGGGTGACTAGTCAATATTCCGAAGGCCCATTGGACTGAAAATCTATTGAACCGAGTAACAATTTGGGTCAAGTTAGGAGTATTTTTTGCCTATTAGGGTGGGTCCCTTAATAGTAAGTAACTAACTAACTAACCCTAACCCTAATTTTGGGACCAATGGACCTTTGGAATAATGACCCATCCCCATAAGTTGGAATAGACCTTTTTGCATGTAGTTATTTATGACCCACCGGAGGGGGCGCATTACTGGTTTTGCCTTTTTTTGGCAGATAATTCTGTAATTCCGCTTCTGCCCCCCCAAAAAAAACATCAACTACCCGATATTACTTCTCCTGTGGTGAAACGCAGCACCCACGTAGAATATCATACCGCTACCTGCCGCTGCTCCGGCTTCACACGGCTTTGTACGTAAACAAACGCATTGTCCCCTTCGGTATTTCCATGTTCCACAAATTCAACGTGACGTTCAATAAACAGACGTAGCCATCATCAGATTTGTGGTCCTTGCATCTTTCATTTGTGCAACCACAGTCAATAAGCAGTTAGCATACACGTCGCAAGACAGACGGGTACTAATCGTTTCAAATTCCGTTTCCACGCCAATTTTTTCCATTGAAATCGCAAAAAAGAGCTGTCCGCTGTCATCACTCGCCGTCTTTGTTGTCTGTGACTCTTGGTGGTCACTCTTTTCCAAAATGGGGTCAACTTGGGCAGTTTTCTGACAAACTCCAGCCGGCCAAAACTGTCATTTTGCTGAAATTTTCACGAGCATCTATGGTGAAGGAATGTGGAGATAACGCGTGCGAAAAGAACTGCCGCGCTCATAACACACATAGAAATATAGCCTTTTTTCCGGTGCTACCTCACTCCAGATACAGCTACCGGAAATGCTTCTACCGGCTGAAATCTCCCAGAACCAGTAGTGCGCCCCCTACGGTGGCTCATAAATAACTATATGCGGAAGGGTCTATTACGACTTCAGGGGGTGCTCCAATTGAAACTTCCTACTCGTAACTGGGGGAATTACAACCTCTGAGTGCAATTGGAATGCACCATAAGGACCTTGTCCAAGGGACCTTAGTGATTTTCCTGTCTGACGGGGAATCGAACCAAGGCCGCCGCTTTAACCTCCAGACCATAACCTTTCCTAGTAGCTAGGAGAGAGCTGTGGGTGGTGTTCCTGTCAGTGTGCAACTACATGTATTACATGTACTGCCTCCTCTTGCAGTCACATTTCAAAAGAACATTTTGCACGTTAGATGGTTTTCCATCCATTAGTGCAAGTCGTGTGTTTCCACTCTGCGGTCTCTTCAGGTCGACTTATCCCTCTTGAAGCATGTGTGAGTGGAGGAGAAGGGTAATAGATGAAGAAGAAGGAAGTGAAGGAGGCAGAGGTGGGTGGTAATTAGAATCATCGTAGGGTTATCTGTTCATCTTCCCTGCTGCTCTGTTTTTGATATTGGGGAGTTTCACAGAGAGAAATTAGCCCAGCATCCAATTAAAGCGCCTTTTCTCTCTCTGTGTGATAAGAGGGCTATTAATACTGTGGCACTTAACGGACGATGAATGCCGTCGATGAGCGCTGAAAGTTTATCAACTCCTTGCCGAGCCTCTGTTCTTTCTCAGCAGAATGAAAGAATTAACTGATACCATGAGGGGCTGCGCTTTGGGCGTCTTATCAACTGATTACACACTAAAACCTTCAAGTGCATTTTTAATGGAAAAAAGGAGAGTTGTTTTCACAGTAAAATATAAAATCGGCTCTGGGCGAAATGTACAAGCGCTGTCATAAATGATAACAGCCACATTGTAGAGTCATAATCTCATCGCTCGTACAAACGGCTGGTTAGAGGCATCGTGTGCGACTGTGTACTCGGAAGTTTCCCTCCACCTGCTTCAGGACAGGATTCTTCAACAAAATGTTGTCTTCTGGATGTCTTTCTCTATTTGGGATTTGGTGCTGAGTGAGCGAGTGCATGTGCGCGCGCAGCTCTTAGAAGGATTGTGCGCTTCTGGATGTATGCCAAAAGCTGGTGACACAGTAAAATAACTTCAAAGCACATTGTGCACATTGTGTTTGATGTTCCTATAATGGCGTTCTAAACAGCCGAAAGTGTTGTTGAGCTTCAGTGGCTTTAATTCTGAAATAAAGTGGGAACACTGAGTCACTAAGAGCTTGACGTCGGTTTTTGTGTGCAACGTGAAAGCGCTCAGAGGGGCATGTTCAGTTTGTATGGAATTTGGAGAGCTTGGCAATGCAAATTGATGTTATAACGTCTCAAAAGTGTGTACTAATTTTCAACTTCCCAGAGCATATGTGTGAGTTAAAGAAGAAGAAAAAGAAAGTCCTAAAAAGCCCCTGAAGCCCACTGGTACCGGTGCTTATCCCCAGGTTTCGGACCGTGAAGCAGATGAGTTTGCAGCTCCCCTTGAATGGGACACCAGTCCAACTCAAGTTATTTCCCCAGCCAAGGCTTGTACCCGTTTACAGCTGGGTGGACTGAGACTATGCAGATTTAGCGTCTTGTCCAAGGATACAGACAGTAGTGTGAGCGGGAATCACACCCAGGTCCACTGAGCTACCTGCTCTACATCCAGTTAAAACATATAAAATACTAGATGGCCCGTTGTGCTACCGCCAACCATTGGATTGGTTAGTCCAGAAGACAGGACCCTGTGAATGGTATATTGATTTCATTTGACGTCACACTGCTCCAGTTGCTACGTATTAAACATTATCAAAATGCAGAGCTTCCCCCTTCTGGACCTCCCCCTCCGCATATTTAATGAATAAATCATCAGTTTGGTGATAGAAGTTCAACTTAGTACATACCCAGCACGGCAGTAGTGTCCACGATATGCACAAAATTTCTTACAACAGGTTTATGATGACTTTACAGCAGAGTTGCAGCGCTACATGGTAGCTCACCTCAGAACTATATTACTTGTATGTACAGTATATTCCACTTTAGGCACATCCCAGAGGCCACCAACAGGTCCCAAGGACCTAGCCCTTCAACAGATCTAGCTACACAGAAAAAGATGGAACAAGGCAAGAGCTGTCGCTATATATATATGTATATGCGTGTGTATATATATATATATATATATGCGTGTGTATGTGTATATATGTATATGTGTGTGTATATATAAATATGGGACAGGGGACAAGTATTGAAATGTTTAAAAATGATGTTCCTCATAGAAACATTGGAAGGGATTTGCATATTTCTCCTTCTATAGTGCATAATATCATTAAACAATTCAAGGAATCTGGTGGAATTTCAGTGCGTAAAGGGCAAGGGTACAAGTCTAAATTGAACACCCGTGATCTCCGATCCCTCAGATGGCACTGCATCAAGAACAGTCATTCATCAATAGCTGATATGACCACATGGGCAAAGGATTACTTTGGGAAACCTTTGTCAAGCACGACAATACGGAGTTACATTAACAAATGTGACTTAAAACTTTACTGTGCAAAAAAGAAGTCTTATGTTAACCTTGTCCAGAAGCAGCATCAGCTTCTCTTGGCTCAGAGGCATCTGGCAAAGGTAATCTACATTTCTGTGATGGCAGCATTAATGCAGAAAAGTACATTGAGATTTTAGAGCAACATATGCTGCCTTCAAGACGGCATCTTTTCCAGGGACATCCATGCATCTAACCGCTTCATATACATTTCATATACTGTTCAATAATTTCCATGACAGTACAATTAATTTCTTTTTTTTGGGCCCCTTTCTGATTTCTTCTATTTTTGCATATTTTTGTCACTAATTTGTTGAATACAAAATTTAAACTCAACACAACTTGAGTAATCAGAAATGGCAATTTTATTTTTTGAAGATGATGTCAAACGCCACCTAGCCCTATCTGGGCAAAGTAATAGCTCCCTCATGAACTCAGTCAACCAAGTAACTAAATTTGACAACTGAGTTCACTTCGATTAGACACAGTCAGGTTTGATTGCTCCAGACATGTTGACTTAAATCACTTAAATACAACCTTTTCAGGAATGTGAAATTGGCTAACAGGTGTCAATAAGCAGTGCACTATGCCATGACTATAAGAAACCATACACGAAATAAGACAGGATCTCATTGTATGTATATTATGTATGTATAGTACGCTATTAGAATTTATCAGTCGGGAAAGAGTTAAGCCAACTTTCACGGATTTGCATTCCAGGAACTCAGGATTTATGACAGAGACAAACCCATGTGTGAAGATCAGGGTTGCCCATGAATGTGATCTAAAGCACGCTTGGATTACGTAACACGGCAGTCTAGCGTGCGGCGTGATGAACGTAAAGCACCTGGCTTGTACCATGCAACGTGTACAAAACAAACAGCAGCACACCCACGGTAAAACTTTAGCACAACCGCGTGCTCTACGGAAAACCTTCCGGTGATGATATGGGCTGTACGGAAATGCAAGGGATCACAGGTCACAGGTCACAATGGAAAAAGAGAATTTTTTTGAACATGTTGGAAATTCAGCCATGGCTAAAACAAGACTATGAACCCCTCTAAGGTTTTCCAAGGTAACGCCAAGGTTTCAAACTGTGAGCTTCCAGGACGCATGTCCGTAAAAGTGAAAACGGTGCTTTAAAAAGCAAGTTCTGTGGATTTGGAACCCCACAGAACCACAGGGAGAGCTAAATGGAGCCAAATTTGATCCAAACAGAGGAAACCTAAAAAGTTCAATCTTGTAAAGAGTGACAACCTGCCAAACTTTCCACCAGGTTTACAGCGTTGGCTCATCCGTGATGCTGAGAAGTTATAATTTGTTGTTATTATTTGTATAATTTGTGACACCAGCAGCACTGTAAAAATGATCAAGGTGGTTCAACTTCAAAACTTAAGTCCAATTGCTGCCTTAAAAATGTGAGAAAACTCAACTTCAAAATAAATTTTCAACTCAAAAAGTTAAGTTATAAAAGTAGTTATATGATCATTAATTAAACTGCTTTTATAACTTTTTTTTGTGTTGAAACAAAACTTATTTTGAAGTTCTGTTCACTTTAGTTTTTAAGGCAGCAATTGAATTTAAGTTTTTAAGTCAGACCGCCTTGATAAGTTTTACAGTGAGCCGTTTCTGTCTGTCGGGTGGCGTCGGTCGGCTCGACGTATTTTTCTTTTCTTCCTTTCGTCACACCATTGCTCCTGCAGATAGACATGAGCCATCAGCAACAGTGGGGAAAAATGACAATGGATCACAACAATGAGGAATGCAGAACTGTGCTACCAGGACCCTCGTGTAGCATTATGTGAGAACAGGCTGCTTGTCCCAAGTCCAAGGGCGGACGCGCTGAAAAAGTGTACAGACCAGCTGCGACGGATGGATCAATAGACTTCATGATGGACTATGCACAGGTCATTACTGTGCATTTCAAATTTGACAATGCGGGAAAGGCAGCGGGACAGAACTGCTAATTCACCACTCTGGTGTGGTGCGACTTCGTTTCAGTGTTGCTGACTGCCTGTAATGTACCACTGACAGCTCCCATTAGAGTGATGATTTCCACTGGGTCCTTCCACACCGAAATATCCACTCTGGGTTCTGTGAGTCACTTTGTACTCATGGGGCCGCTGCAGAGATGAACAAATGAGTCCAGATGCGTGGCAGCAAATAACCCCATCAAGATGAAGCAAAGAGGAATGTCTATCATAGCGCTCTCTCTCTCTCTGGTTCTCTATTTATGCCTTTGAGTGTGTACGATTTCTTTATTTGCGTACACCTGTGTGTGCTTTTCCTCATACGCACGAGTTGAGAGACTGATACTCGCCGCGCAAACGTGCTGGGAGAGAGAGACTCTCGGTAAAAGCGATGGTGGGCAGAGAGGGAGACTGTACATTTACAGATGAAAATTTCATGACGCTAAATCTAGACAGACTTTTAGTGTCAGTCAGGATTATGGCAGCAGCCTGAACATTCATGAATTATTAAAACGGGAGCGGGAGAGAGATCCCAGGGTGTGCTGGGAC
The DNA here is from genome assembly GCA_900302635.1 of Chatrabus melanurus. NCBI lineage: Eukaryota > Metazoa > Chordata > Actinopteri > Batrachoidiformes > Batrachoididae > Chatrabus > Chatrabus melanurus. The sequence goes on from OMMV01195663.1 coordinate 14,124, forward strand.
GAGCGGCGGATGAGAAGAGGAAGAATGCAGGAAGAAGGAAGAATCAAGTTGTAAATAAATAGATTGATACAGGTGAAATTAAAACATTAAAGGAGTGCGACACCCTTAGGGCTCATTTGTGTTCCAACGTACGTAAAACCTGTCCAGAATTTCAAACGGTTTAACTGTTGCTGCCCACATACTTCTACACATCCTTTATGCTGGCATGAATATAAAGAAAATATCCACTCGAAAAATGCATGGCATTAAAGGCGCAGTCTAGAAGCTTGGGCCAACGTAGACAAACATATTTGCAAATGTCGGTGTCTGCTAGCCTCCGCCAGCCGCCGCTGGGGTCCACCATCCTCTGCCATCCTCCGCCAATGAACGTCGACCACGTCCAAAAATTTTCAACATGTTAAAAATTCCTTGCCATTTGCTGACATACCTCTGGCTACGTTAGAGACTACTAGAGAAAGTTAATCTCTGCTACGACCAAGTTAACCTCCGTTAGCATCCACTAGCTGAAGTTACTGGTGCGATCGTCTACGCTGGCTAACGTTTGGGTGCTGCTTCGTCCTGCCTGCTCAGAATCACTGGACAGTGGTGTGTCGAAACCCCTCTCCTGCACGTTGCCACATTAGCAAAAGTCCCACTTGTTCTAATGGAGTGCTGGCTAACGCCCGCCTCTGCTAGTACCATGTTGTGGAACGCCGTGCTGCGTTTGAGGTTCCCTACCAAACTCGGGTAACGTGAGTTTTGCTGACGTTTGGCCAATTTTCTTGACTTTGTTCACCACATGCTGGGGTAAGCGTCATAGTGTGACTGCGCCTTAAGGGGCGAGCCGGAGCGACGTATATGTGCAGGTAAAGCCATAGTGATTACATCACATGTAAAAAAAAATACTGTCTTTTGAAACATACTACATTTACTGTTTTTTAATGCATTTTAACAGTGCATTTCCTTTAAATATCAATATCACTGGACAGAAAAACAAAAAAGTTAAAAATATAAACACATTTCATCTGGAATTTAAACAGTTAATGTTGTGTCCTGTCATCTGTCCTGTGCCCTCTGTGTTCAATGTTTAGGTTTTGATCACTTGATATTATTTTATGCTTGCTCCAGTCCTAAGTTCTCCTCTAGTTGTTCTCAGTCACGTTTCAGTTATTTTCTGCATTAGTTATTTTTCAGTTTTCCTCTGGTTATTATTTTGTCTTGAGTTTTGTTCTGCACTTAGTTTGTGTTCACAGTGTCTGACACATGTCTCTGTGTTCTTGTGGGTGTGTGTCTCTCACTGTGCACCTGAATTCTCTCCCCCGTCACAGCACCTGTCTTGTGTTAACTCGTTATCTGTTTCACTATTTAAGCCCTCCACATTCTGAGTTTTAGTTGCCAGTACATTTTGCCTCCATAACTTGCGTCACTCTGTGCCTCTGATTTTTATTTCATACCGTGTTTAGTTAGTTTAGTGTTTGTGTTAGTACTCGTTTTCTAACTTGGTTTATTTGCCCTGCCCTTGTTTAACTGTTTGTTTGTTTGTTTTAGCCTCAGTGGTACTCTTCCCTGTTCCTG
>OMMV01195666.1:6880-17798 GCA_900302635.1 Chatrabus melanurus
CAACGGATGCACTTCCTGACGCAACTCCACATTACATGGAGAATGGGGACAAGTGGGCTTGAACCCGGAACCTTCTGTTTTGGAAGCAAGTGCACTGACCACTCGGCCACCACGCTGCCAAAGGTGCTACGTCAGTGATGGAGCGAAAAACTGGAAATTTGCCGTCTTCAAGGAATTCTGAGAATGAGTGTGTTTTTCCTCCTGTATTTGTGAATGCTTCACTAATATATGTCGTCCTCTTCATTGTCCTCTCCCTGATGTTGGATGTTCCTGATATTCACTCTGGCCACGCCTCCTGGCGGCTCCACCCTCGAGTCACGTGATTGCGCCTCTACCACCTAAATGACTCATTAGTCATACTGTACATAAACTACGAGCCAAACACTCATTCTTATCAGTTGGTCTCATGTCTTCTTTAGTGTTCCAAATGTTCCAGTATTGTCCAGTACCTTTGTTGATGAACTCCTGGTAACAACCTTTGGACTGTATCGAGTCTGAGTAAGAGTGTTTGCTGATCGGGTGACCCCGCCCAGCTCTGGATTTAGTAATCCTGCTCCTAGTCTGTGTCAGAAGAACTGCCGCACTGTTTGTATTTGCTCCAATACTAAAGCCATTGTTTAGAATTCCTTCATTGTTTCTGTCTGCTTGCTCTGGGATTTGCCATCCTGCTCCACCTTTGTTAAAGCGAGACGTGAATAAATTAACTGCATTACTCATCAGGAAACACACGGCAATAAGTTTTAAGATGTTTTGTCAGTCCTGGTGAAATGCATTAATGAAGTCAGGAGGAAGGGCCACAGTCTTGCCAAAACTTTGGGGTAGGATTAATAATCCAACCACCGATAACCACATGAGGGTGGGGACTGATGCAACAATGCTCGACTACAGTGCATGAGCTAATGTGATGGACTTAAAGCCTCACCAGCTTTGTGCTTTTCTGGAGGAAATTCACACAAAATATAATGATGCTTTTGTTTTCATTTCATAGAATACATCTTTGGGCCACTTGGGTGGACATAACTATTAAGCCAGTGGCCCTGAGATAATTTGAGATTGTAATCACGGCTATAAATATGGTCTATGCTCAAGATCATGATGTAAGAAGCGGAGCCAGGGGGGGCCCCAACACTCCCGCCACTAATGAGTGGAGAGAATTATGAAAAGGCTTCAAAATGGTCACATTTCTCGATGTCTCTAACCAAGGACATTTTGAAGGTTGAGGTCAAAATGAAATGTGAGGTGCAAAACTACAGACCACCCCACTGCACATCTAACCACATGGCATTTGTACCTGTAGCCATCTGGGAGGAGACAAGCTATTTCGTGACATAATGACAGCCGGACGGACCCCATTCTAATAGTTCTTGTGATGCGGCGCGAGCTAATTAGCGTACGTAATGTATAATGGAACTGTCCCCTAATCTTTGAAATGAAGGTGTTTCAGGCACAGGAGCTATGTGGGAGAGATGTGAGTTTAACTTCCAGCACAAATCCACTTGAATCACATTTTATCATTTGGATCAATTCTGATTTGTTGACAGCTTTGTTCCTTTTTCGAGGCTTTTGTCAAAGCCTCGGCACGTACTGTGTAAAATGTATTGAATGAAGAGCTGGATAATTGAACCCACACCCTCCAGTTCGTTAACAAAATTACTCAGAAACAAAACGCGATATTATCTTGTCAGTCTCAAAATTAAAAGTTCATTATATTTGGCTAAATTTGGTGCTTCAAATCAATAGAAAAAGCAAATTTATATTGGCTATGTAATATACCATATACATGTCTGCCACCTGCTGGACGTGTGGGCTTATTGCAGGGAATAATCTTATCATTACATGCATGATGGAATTAGGAGCAGGTGTGGCTTGTTGTTCAGTTTCTTGCATTCCCAAAGCCTGCTAGTTTCTAGTTGTTGTTAAACAATAATCAGCTCCACAATCGTGATTTTTACACAGAAAAATTAACAGCTGTTGAACATTTCTACTCTATTTAAGTTCTTAATACAGTTAAATGTTGTACTCTGCATTTATGAACAAAACCAGCAAGAATCAGCTGTTATTTTGAGCCAATGCCTTTAAATACCTACAGCACTAAAATCATGTGCTGCAGTGAATAAACAAAGAAAAAAAGCTTGAGCTTTTTAAAAATAAGATTTAATAAGCACATGGGACTGGTGACGTCAAACGGGGTCAAAAGAAAAAAAAATTGTACCGGGGTGAAACACATCCTCATTATGTAACACCAACACATAAACACACAAGTGTGGGAAAGAACCCACAGTGTACCGGCTGCAAACCCCACAGATAAAATACAAATTATCACTGAGGTTAAACACTGTGGGATAAAGAACAGCGTGTACCTGATCTGGTCAGCGTCGGACGCTGAAGCTGCATCTGGCACTCTCGCCCGAATCTCTCCATCTCCCAGTAGAACTGGCAGTGAGGAAACCTGCCAGAAACCTGCCAGGATGGGAGGAAATAAATATTATGAATGTTATCTCCAACATGAACAAAGCTGTCGGCATCAGTCAGAGTTCAGCTTCTAGTTTTCCCTGTTGAAATTTGAGAAAAAGTGCTTTTCTGGACTAAAGTTCACATTCTAGTACTTGGCTCAACTCTTAGAACTTTAATTCAATAACTTCTGGTCACCTCACTAAGGCCTGAGAGGTTTCAGTCAGAATGTTTAAAATAAATCCTCAAACTAAGGATCGTTCCGTCGTAACGCCTATTTGTATACTAACACAAAAGCATGAATACATTTTTGCAGCTGCATGACACTCAGCTGCTGTTTATCTGGATTCTAATTCGTGTGTTCTGTGCAGTTTGTGAATGTGGACAAACGCAATTCAACTTTTCAGTCATTTATACAGTGCCAAATCATAACGTGAGTAACACCAAGGCGCCAAATACCAGCGAGGTTTAAACCTTACCCAACCCATGAGCAAGCACATTGGTGACAATGGAAAAGAAAAACTCCCTCTGGTGTTTATTGATTATTGGAAGAAACCTCAAGCAGAGCAGACTCAGTGGGGCGACCGTCTGCTTTGGCCGTACTAACAAATGAAACAAAAGCACAACACAGAATTGTAATCGATAGAAATGTTGCAGCTAATCAACCACATACAGTCCTGTGTTCACAATGACAGACGGCCGGAGGATATCCAGGAGGCCACGACCAGCTTCCCGGCCAAACAGAAAGCACGAGTAAATCTGTGATTTCATCAATGCCAGATCATTCGCTGAAGTAGGACATTCCCCAGTTCCCCAGCTCTCATCCCAAACGCCAAATCTACAAATTCCTGGATTCACAAGCTACCATCTATCTATACTACTAAAGGAAGGAAGCAGGTTTCTCTCTGCCGCTATACGTGTCGCCATGTGAATACCTACGGTTCTATAATTGCGCAGACTGATAGTTGACATACACGTGATGTGTCAGAGGACATTTTTAGCCGCGATTAAAAACCCACAAATTAATTAATTACATATTTCTTTTTTTCCCATGCTAAAAGTGGCCGCCGCCATCTTGGATTAACGTCATTTCTGCCAATTGGCACACGCATACCTGACTTCTCCGCGTTGATCACTACAAAATCCATCAATATCCACCATAAAATCAGGCCATCCACGCAGCATTCGTCAACAGACAGCTTCGAAAAAATCTCCCAACCATCAACTATACAGGTATTTATGGCGTTCTTCCACACAGAGGAAGGCACGATTTCAGATGTTTACCTGCTGGGTCATACTTTTGCATCAGGACTTGCTGATCACCTAACTATCAAACTTGCTCAAGAAGCCATGCGTTAGCACGGCTTTAAGGTCGAGTGCAGACTACCCCCACTCCAGGATGAACTCAGAAGACCTTGCACTCCTGAAACTGACCACCACATTGTAAGGGTGCTGCATGCTTCCAGTTTTGGAGCAAGGCTCTAAACTAGAGCCCAACCGATATATCGGTTGCCCGATATCAGCCGATATATCGGTTGCCCGATATCAGCCGATATGAGCCTTTCACAAATATATCAGTATCAGCATTATTTTTGCTGATGTGAATTTTTTTTATTTTGCCTAATAAACAATACAGAAAAACACTTTGGCTGTTGGAAATGGTGTCATTACATAGTTTCTTCAGCAGAGGGTGGTCTGATGGCATTGTTTACAATGCTGTCAAGCACGGGTGGGACCCCCATCACCCCTTGGTCACATTAGCTACAAGAGACAGAGGAAAAGTGACCAGCTGCCATTCATTTTCAATCAGAATGGGCACTTTACAGTGACAAAAGACAAGTGGTCGCAATGCCACTGGATAGGCGGAGCCAAAATAGACAAGAAGTCTATTTTATGCAAATGCTGCGGGAAGCGACACAGTGACTGCCACTCTGATTGAAGGCAATGTGACGTTCATTGGTTGGCTGCTCGAACAAAATAATCCAAGATGATGGAATACGATCCCAGACAGCTTTATTTCTGTATAAATCTAATATGTTTGGCATTTTTTGTTATATTTTGGAAAATTTGTGAGAAATGAACACTTTCAGATATCAGCATATATCTGTATCATATCGGCCCCCAAAAAAATCCATATCGGTCGGGCTCTACTCTAAACTAACGGACTCTGGAAGTATGGGGGCTGAGGGTGCTGCAGTGTGGGGTTGTAGCTGCAAGACAAAAAAGCTTACTAAACCAATCAATTTAAAAAAAAATCCTTGTGACTATGCCACTTGATTGTGGCACAGTCATAGGCCATAATACAGTATTTGGTTTCATTTTAGATATATTCAATTTTTTTGTTTTGTTTCACCATACAGCAAATTAGTGTTTAAGTTTGCTGTCGTGTAAAATGTTCTAAAACTGGTAAAATATTGTTGGCCATTCAAATTAATACAGAATTCATGAAAGTTCTGCTGTTATGCAGCATTTCATATGTCGGTATTATAGCCTAGACTGGGTCGCAGCACCTCCAGCTGTGCTTGACTTCCAGCGTTCCTGTATAACCCCGATGACTCAGAAAAGTGCATAAAAAGTTAGGAAATTTGAACAATATTTCCACATCCGGACCACCGCTTTGTGTACTTCCGGAAGTCTTGCGCAGTAGCAGAATTCCAATATTTTCCAGGTCCAATTCTGGAATCTTTCACATTTTCATACTGCAGAAACCACATGAATCCAGAATGGCTCAGGTAGCCATCATGACTTTGGTGAAGAGAAGCCTGAACCCGGCACGCCGGAGTGCCAGACTCATGATGAATGCCCGATCAGTCATCTACTCTCATTCTATTTGCTGACTCTGGCTCAAACCTGGTCTAAGCTCTGGTAACTGGAGCCATATCATACAACAAATTAACTCAAATCTGCACCCTGGAAAACCAAACAACATCTGTCAGCCTAATAGGGGCCAGAGCTGGTTCAGATGTAGTCTTCTGATGACAGGATACAGCAGTGCGTGTCCATAATGGGCTGCGAGTTCAGGAAAAATAACATGGCACATGAAGAAAAAGCTGAAGCGCTGCAGCGCAGATTGAGCTGCAGGTCCACCAGAGACATGTGAAATATTTAAAATCAGTGTAATTCAGTCCGTCAGAGGTGTGCTGGTGCAGCTGACAGTAACTAAAGGCACTCAGACACAATGCAAACAACGGCGTGGACGATCCACAGAGAGAAATATTACTCGTCCGTGTGTCTGACTGCAGTTCACTGATTTACTGAGGCTGTGCGTCTGTGTTTACATTCAGATATATCGCCGCTCTCAGCAGCATTTCAAACCTGTCGCTGTGTTTAGACCTCACACACACACACACACACTCCTCTCACTCCAGCCTCCGTATCCAGCCACACAGCCAATCAAAAACATCACGTATGTCTTCAGCAAACCAATGATGACAGAACAGATGTCAGATGTCCCACCTCCTGAAAGTAGAGCCATTTTTCTTGCAGGCAAGTGAAACGTGGGCGTCCCATTGTCCTTTTCCACTTGCTGGGGGTCCTCACCACTGAGGCACCTGCATGCTGGATCATGTCCGCATGGCCACAATGTAAGTGCTACACCTCATCTAAATAACCTCATCGGTACCACTTAAGGGGACTAAACAACACTTAAAATGTAGGACAGCCTTCCCAGTGTGGCAGCTGTAGCCAGGTGTGGGTCAGTGAAGGACTACGCAGGGGTCAAAATTTAAAAATGCACCAATCATATTAAACAGTATACCACATAATTAGTCTGATCGTAAAGATCCCATAAAGGTATAGTTTGGACTATCTATGACAGAATGTTATGGAGTTATGGGGTAAAAATTGCAAAAATATTGACAAAGGTCAATTTCAGTTTGTACAGGGGTGAAATGTAAAAGTTGCCCCAATTTTGGTAAAAAGTGATGCAAATTATTGGTTGCGCTAATAGGATTAATAAATGTAATAGTTTTGACTGTGGTGAATGCCTGTTCTCCAAAGTAATTGTCAAACAAGAGCACTCAGAGAGCGCAGACCTCCGCCAAGGTTTTAACATTTGTCACCTGCGAAATCAATTAGTGAACATGAAGAATAACTTTGATTGGCATATATGATTTATACGACTGTGAAAACAAACCACTAGACAATCATTTTGCTATGATAAATGAGCTTTTCCTCCTTTAATTTCTAATTTATTAATATTTAATTGCTGTATTTATTTATATTCTCCATTATAGTGATAGATAAACAACAAATGCTGACATCAGCAGGGATAACACAACTATTAGAAATATACTACAAGTGCTGACATCAGTGCTGAGCTATTGGAGATAGTTCAAATCCATTCTTACTGAATCAGCATTCTCCCAGCTACATTTTGGTAGTGGCTGGACATTTCGATCTTTATATTAGATGCCTTACAACAGCGTCTTACAATTCCGGCACCTGAAATTTTTACATTTTGATACACTGGATCCAGAATACTTTCTGGATCTGGATAGAACTTTACCTGCTTATAGCTATTACCATCTTACATAAGCATGACAAGATTCATCCTGATCCATTGAGATGTCGCAGAGATGTACACATCTGAACATGTTAAATGGGATTCCCAATGTTAAATTTAAATTGCAGCCAAATCCTTAATCCGGGTCAGATCCGGGTGACACTTGGTCTGATAGTTGAGGGTCTGTTCCTGCACATACATACCAAATTTCATTCAAATCCAATGAGGTTGGACAGAGATATGATTTTTTTTTAAAGTTTCACTCATTATAAGAGAGAGGGATTTTTTTTCAATCTTTGATAATAAAATTTTTTTTTGTGATGTCATCAGTGCGTAGATTCTTACCAAAATTTAATGGGAACATCCTTGGGTGATCACCTACCCATCATAAATTCATGTTGATCTCTCAAAAACTGTAGACAAGAAACTGTTCACAGGGAAACCCACGCCAATGAAAACATAACCTCCTTGGCGGAGGTAACAAGGTCAATGTCCATTGGATTCTATGACATATGTCATGTTACCCAATAACGTGATAATCAGGACAGATGGTGCAAACTATTCTTTTTTTTTTTTTTGGAACCCTATTAGCTACCTGGGTGGAGTTTGTCTGCTCTCCTGGTGTCTGTATGGTTATTCTGGGTATTCTGGTTTCCACCATCAAAACATGCACGTTATGCTGTCTGTCCTGGTAGAAATGGAGCTGCGTCAGGAAGGGCATCCGCTGTACGTAAGACGTGCCAAATCAAGATATGGCTCCACAGGGATCCGCTACAGCGACCCCGAGTGAAAGCAAGCAGCCAAAAATAAAATAAAATAAATCTATAAACGAGGCTCTGGATCTCAAATTGATGTGTGTCAAATTGAAACTGTACTGTGGGCTGAGTGCTGTGAAAATCTGTGAGAGGTATGCAACACTGGCTAGGAATTATATTACTTTTAATGGTAAATCCACTGTAAAAACTTCAGGCAGTACGTTCACAATGTGGAAACCTTTGACCCACAAAACAGCTGTTAAACATTTCAACTGATATATTCCATCGTTTTAATTTTGTGTAAGTCATTTGTTCTTTCACTGTATGATGAAACGTAATAGGAATATATCAATATTTGATTCATGTTGCGACCTAGAATCTGTGATTTGTACCGAATCGTGAGGGAGGTGCACCGTCACACCCCTCGTTTCCACCCATCCATTTTCCGAACCCGTTTTACACCCCTAATTAGAATCGTATAATCAGTCTTATGACATGTGCCATTTATTTTTAAATCCATACATGTCCACTAGTTTTTGGGTTATTAGTAGCAGTTATCTCTCTCTTTTTAACAAACTATATTTCAAAGTTCCAAAAACTTTGCTTCTCGCTGTCTGTAAGTAGACCAGCTGCTATCACACGGACATCGTGGACAAAATAATAGCGTTTCTTTCTTTACAGAAGAACAGAGACGTCGGAGACTTCAAAGTAAAAGTACATTTTGTACTTCAGTGTGCCTCTGAAGTACAAAATGTACTTTTACTTTGAAGTCTCCGACGCCTCCGTCTTAACCCCTGGCTCCTGATTAATTTCAAATAACGATCGACGTTTTCTTCTTTTTCTTTGCCGGTTGTGTGCCTCTGCAGGGTTACGGCTTCACACCACTTTGATTTTTCTGCAGGAGCGGATAATTCGTTCGTTGTGTGTGCTTGGATTTTCTACCAACTTTAGAAGCGTTTACGCTTTTGTGTGAATTGCTGCAGTGCTGAACAAATTTCAGACTACTGAACTACATTAAAAGGATAAAGCTGGCTGTATTTATGTTTAGTATTTTAACAAATTCCACAAAGACTTGAATGTTACCCAAACCAACATGTATTTTAGGGAGGTCAGCTCCATGTTCACCAGTACCTATATTTTCCCGATAAAATGACACTTTTTGGTCCAATTTTCGATATGATCTGATATCCAAAGAAAATTTTCTGACCCCCAACATAAGTAATTTTCTGACGGGACTCAAGCGATCTTAAATTGATCAACTCATCTTGCATTTAACCCCGCCTTTCGCCCAATGACTGCTGGGATAGGCTCCAGCACCCCGTGACCCTTAATTGGATTAAGCGGGTGTTGAGAATGGATGGATGGATCTTGCATTTATTTGCTGCACCATAGTAATTTGAATGAATTGTAGATATTTTTCAAACCGTTATTTTGAACCCCAAATTAAGGTATTAACATGATATTGGGAACTTATCCTAATTTAAGCAACTCAAAAAATGCACGTGTGACAAATGCATTGTTTCCACTTTATACTAGTTGCTATTGTTTCCACGCCGACAGCTGGCGATCCAGTCCGCACTCCAGCTTCAGCCGCATGCACCGTGTCTTCCTCATCAGGACCTCAGACAAAGGGCAGAGCAGAGATACATCAGCCAGAGTGACCGACACACACGAGTAACGTAGTAAAACAACAGAATAGCGGGCAGGAAGCTAACGTGATCGGCGGCAACTTACTCCTACCTTACACAAACGATCCCAGAATTTAGATGCTGTGAGACTGTGTCCAGCTCTACTAGTAGCAGCAACGTAACTTGTTGGTTGGAGGGGAGAAGTATTTTATTTTAACCAATTTTATATTAGTCAAACGCATGAGAGAACAGATAAGTCTTTAATCTGGATTTGAATGAATCCACACAATCGGACTGCTTCAAATAATTCAGCAGTTTACCAATTCCCCATCAGTTATGAAAGCGATATGAAACGCAGTCACTCGTATCTCAGTTACGTTTGCCACGAACCCCCAAGACTCAACCCCCAAGAATGCACCCCTTTGCCGTCTGGAGCTGGTGGTATTTACATCATGGTGAGTCTGGATGTGTAAATAATCAATTATAAGTCAACTCAGTTAACTCTGTTCAAGTGGCAGTGAAATGTACAATTTCAGACATACTACTAGTCGGACGTAACAGAGACGCCATGTCCTCTGGCTGTCTTTTTCATGGAATGACCCATATACATTTTGTTTACATTATAATGATCAGCTAAAAGATGAAATTTTTCTTGTAATTCATAATTACATTTTCAAAATGCTGTATGTTCTTTTGAAATATTACAGCACATAATTTACATAAAAATTGTGATCTAATTTCCTTAAAGTAATGACTTTAGTCACATACAGTAACTGTACAATGTCTTCTTAAATAACATCTATTCTTGAAATTTCTTCCTCAAAAATTATTATAGTTGGTGCACGAGACTGAACCCAAAAATACAGGTGCAAACACACAGATAGGTCCTGCAATAAAAAAAAAGAGGTTTATTTACCAGGAGAACATAGCTGCAGCTGACAAACTGCAACGTGAACGGAAACACAGAGGGTCAAAGAGAAAACCAGGAATACACCGATGAAAACTATGCAGAGACGACAGCAGACAAACTGAAAACTTCAGACAAATACAGGCCACGTTTACACGTAGCCGGGGTTTTTTCAGAAACCCCTCTCCGTTTCCAAAAAAGTTTTCATTTACACGAATCCGCATAAATACGCCGTCAAAGCATGCCAAACCTGTAGGTGGCAGTGTAACGGGAAGCTCAAACCACGTTAGCCAATCAAAACCCTACAAAAAGCAACAACGACGTATAACCGGCACAAGTCACTTCCTGTTGCTTTTGACAGAGAAGTGGAGCTGCTCCTACGTGTGACGTTAGAATATAAAACTCCGTTTCCCCCTCTTTACATGAATACGCGAAAACGGAGTTTTCCCAAATCTCCACTTTGGCCGGAGTTTTCCGAAATGATCGTTTTCAGCGGGCTAAGCCTCCGTTTTCGTGTAGACGTAAGGCACAAACGCATGGAAATATCACCGTTTTCCCAGATACCCGGCTACGTGTAAACGTGACCTAAATCATACGGATAAGGGAGATTAAAGGCCCAGAACTACATTAAATTACTGGTTCTGCACCTTTTAATAAGACATAAATGTTTCTG
>OMMV01195672.1:0-14192 GCA_900302635.1 Chatrabus melanurus
TTGTGGATTTTGACCCCTGTGGAGAAAAGTCTGGATCACCTAAGTCTGGTTCGTTTAGTCTTTGAATGTGACCGCACCCTTAGAGAAGAAGAAGGGCCTTTATTGTCATTGTACATACATGGATACATACAATGAAATTTGTCCTCTGCATTTAACCCATCCTAATTACAGTTAGACACAATCCAACCACTAGGAGCAGTGGGCAGCCACAGTCCGGCGCCGGGGACCAACTCCAGATGTAGAGATGCTGCCTTGGTCAAGGGTAGAGAAAGGAGCAGATCCTAATGAGAGGAACTGTTTTTAAACATTTCAATAATTTTCTCACGCATTTGTTGACAAACTGGAGATCCTCTGTCCATCTTTGCTCCTCAGCCTTTCGTGGATACTGCTTTTGTACCAAATCATGATTACAATCACCTGTTTGAAACAACCATTATTTATTTATTTTTTACCTCATTACTAGCCCTCATCTCAACTTTTTTTTTTTTTTTTTGAATGTGTTGCAAGCCTGAAATGCAGGAATGGGTGTATATTAACAAATCAAATGAAGTTGACCACACAAAACAGGAAATATCTTTGGTTCATACTGTCTGAAATGAAATATATTTCAAAATAAATATAAGAATCACTGCCGGGGGCGGGGTAATTTGTATTTTCCATATCATCCCAACCTTTTATGATTCAGGGTTGTAAAAACAAAAACTCATAAATCGAATCAGTCATTATTAATGTTTTCTTGGTCGTACTGAACAGACAAATCTGGTATCAACATGTGTACTTAAAAATAATAATAAAATTATAAAAGTAATACTGACAATGGCTGTACCAAATATATAGCGCCAAAAAGCCCTAAAATTCTGACTCACAGTTACAAAAATACTTTATAATTGTCACCATGAATCAACCATAAATCAACAATCTGGAAATGTATGTTTTTATGCTGCACAACATAAGACTGGAAATGAACAAAAATTTAAGTTATTTCTGGCTATAATATAATAAACCGTAACTGGCGTAATAAACCTAGATTATTATTCTTTCATCAACAAAGTACACCATGTCTTTAATATCCAAATACTTTCATAGAAATTTATACAGCTTGCAAATTTGATTGAGCTACAGAAAAAAAAAATTTTTTTTTAATTAATAGAACAATATTTCATGTTCAGTCCATTCTTTTTAAATAAGGTTTAAGGTCTCTGGCATTATTCTCACGTGAATACTAAAACTTTTGAATACTGATATTGATATTGTACTTCAAAATACATTTACATGCTCTTTGGTGTCAACAAAAACGTTTACTTCGCAATCACTTTGCCCAATGACGAAATTATGTATATAAATGCTGGGATCCTTCCATCCCAATCTCATATTCACAAAAGTTATATTTCCTGTCATCATGTCACCACTGTCCTGAGCAATCAGCATCACAGCTTGAGAACATCATGTGGCATCCACACCTGACAGTGAAATGATGAAACAAAAAGACAACAACCGAAAAATAGAAGGAGTCACTCTGCACTATTCTCCTGAGGGAGCTTCCAAGTCTGTGATCAGCACGTTTCCATCAGAGTCTGTCCCCTGTGAGCCGCTTTGTCTGTAATAAGCACTGCCGAGTGTCGGCAGTCTGTGAAAACGTACAACATTCCTCTTGTACACAAACCACATCACTCCTGCCAACAGGGCAAAGATGAGTACAGCCACCAGCACTGCAGCGGGGACGATGCCATGATGTAAATCTGAAACACACAGACACTGCATGTGGGGCCCTTTGAAGACGCATTGTGGTTTTTAGATAAGTACATTTAATTCGTGCTATGATTCACATAAATTACATAATACATAACATACATTCAGCTATATAAGTATTTGGACGGTGACAGGATTTTTGTAATTTTGCTCCTGTACACCACCGCAATGCAGTTAAAATAAAACAATCGAGATGTTCTTATAGTGTAGACGTTCAGCTTTAATTCCAAGGGTTCAACTAAAGAGTCCCTCCATTTTCAGAGCCCATAAGTAATTGGACAAACTAAATATAAGGACTATTGTTAATTATCACTTTTAAAGCCAGTTTTATTTAAACAAGTCAGGGGATGGATACATGAACATTTACAAGTCACTGAATATGTGTTGGACTTAATTTAAGCAGGTCTCCCACTACCAATTTTCAGCTCCGATTGACGTCTCCATTCCAAAAATGAGGTAATCAGGCCTGATTGTCCACAACAGCAGTCTAATGTTGTGTGTCATAGTGTTATGCAGCAGGTTAATGCAGATTACAAACGATACTGAACGCAGCCCATGACACGAGAGCTTCTGAGCATGTGCACAATGGTACGCTGTTCAGTCTATGTGCTAAATCCCACAGTGGTCATTTCCCCACTGTTATACTGAAGGCGGCACGGTGGCTTCGTGGTTAGCACTGTTGCCTCACAGCGAGAAGGTCCCAGGTTCGCTTCCGACCTGGTCCTTTCTGTGTGGAGTTGGCATGTTCTCCCCGTGTTTGCGTGGGTTCCCTCCAGGGGCTCCGGCTTCCTCCCACTTCCACAGACATGCAGGTTAGGTGAATTGGTGACTCTAAATTGACTGTGAGTGTGAATGTGTTTGTCTGTCTACATGTGGCCCTGCGATGGACTGGCGGCCTGTCCAGGGTGTACCCTGCCTCTCGCCCAATGACCGCTGTGATAGGCACCAGCACCCCCATGAATGTTAATTGGAGTAAGCGGGTATAGAAAATGAATGAATGAATGAATGTTATACTGAACTAAAATGTATTTGTTCAGCACCTTATTTGGAAGAAGAGCGACATGCTTTTCATGGGATTTATGATATGATATGGATATATTCCGCACAGAACACTCAGAAGGATGGTTCTACTCTGCTGTTTTCTGTTGAAGTGTGCGATGATTTTATGGATTTATTTGCAGACTACAATCACAAGGACGCTTCTGGTCAGTGAAACGATAGGCCCCTATCACTGCATGTTGTGCCTGTATGTCCACCATCACCTACTTTTGCCACACAGATATCATACACGTGTATGATAGCAATGCTTTTGCCAGAGCAATGCGTGCAGCAGTGCACTGCTGTGCACACTGTTCTGGCAAAATGTGCTCTGCTCGTGGCTCACAGAGCTGTACATGCAATGCAGTTTGTTTTCTGTTTTGTAGCTAGCGGAGGGCTATTTCATTGACCAGAGCGGACAGCAATCATGCGCAGCGGTGTGTAGTAGCTGTGCACGGGGGAGCGGGGGGTGATTATCATAGCTCCGTGAAGATCCACAGCGGCTCTCCGTGAAGCGTGAAGCAAACACAGGCAAACTCAGCCTGAGCGATTAGCGGCGCTGTGCGCCTTTATGGAGAGCCACTGCGCGCCTTTATGGAGAGCCACTGCGCGCCTTTATGGAGAGCCACTGCGCGCCTTTATGGAGAGCCACTGCGCGCCTTTATGGAGAGCCACTGCGCGCCTTTATGGAGAGCCACTGCGCGCCTTTATGGAGAGCCACTGCGCGCCTTTATGGAGAGCCACTGCCCGCCTTTATGGAGAGCCACTGCGCGCCTTTATGGAGAGCCACTGCGCGCCTTGGCACGGAGCCGCTACCCGCCTCGGCACGGGGCAACTGCGCGCCTTGGCACAGAGCCGCTGTGCATCTCACTGAGCCGTACTAATCTCCCCCCCTCTCCCCCAAGCCACTGCACATGGCTGCGCACGATCGTTGCCCACTCCAGTCACTGACATCGCTCACCACTTGCTACAATCTGCATTGTATTTTAATTTTAACCTTTAATTGTAGCCTGGCATCAAAATAACTGAGCAGTCAAATCCACATTCAAGCAGCAATGATTTCTTTCAAGATGCACTAAGGAAATAAGAATCACAGCCATCTGTAAAATTACAGTAAAAGATGCATTTGTATCTGCACAAATTACATCTGATTATTCACTTTTGTGGATCACGATTCATCTCCACGTCACGATTTTTTTGCTCATTTTCAAAAATTTTATGATTGGTCACGACGTCCTGCAAGGCCACTATTACCACAGATTACACACAATAGCATGCCCCGAATGGGTATCCGATTGTTTTTGAGCCACTAAAGTAAACAATTGGGTGCCAGAAATCAGCAATGGGAGACCGGCTTTACATCAATCATTAAGAAATACAAATAGTATGGTACTGTATGGTAAATCTATCTGCAATGTAAAGAAAAAAATAATAATAAAGAAAACTTAACTGCAACTGGTTGCAATAAATTTTTGAGTTTGCTCAACATAAAAACATTAGTTAGATCTTATGTTTATAGGTGGTGTAAACTCAAGAATATCTACGTAGCTGGTTGCCTTGAGTTTTACTTCTTTTTTTTTTTTAGTGTGGAGTAGGCAGATCTCAAAAACCGAGCAATTGTGCAAGTAGTAAACTAGTGAGGGAAGCCACCAAGACACCTATCACAACTCTGATGGAGTTATAGGCTTGTTTGGATGTGACTAAAGAAACTGGGGATAGTGAACTAAAGAAAACTGGCAGTAAAAGTGATGATTTGAATGAAAAATAATCCTTATGTTTAGTTTATCCAATTAAATATGGGCTCTGAAAATGGAGGGACTGTGTATAAAAATGGCTGTAATTCATTAATTGGTTAATGTGATATTTTCGTTAACTCTTAGAATTAAAGTTGAAAGTGTACAATTCAATTACATCTTGACTGTTTCATTTAAACTCTATTGTGATGGTGTACAGAGACAAAATTACAAAAATTGTGTCACTGTCCAAATACTTATGGACTGAGTGCACATTACACAATATGAGACATTCTGTAAATGCTGAGTGTTATCGTGTTCAATTGTGTACCACAAACTCAATGAGCACATCTTCGCAAAATACACCATGTTTTATATCTAATAAATGAAAATAAATTACCTTTACCTTTTAGTGGCTCCACTTCCACCTCAGATATTGCTGCAAGAGAAAACATGAAGTTAAATTCACTATGGACTGGAACCTGTTGTGGCGTAAATATTGTTTCAAGAGACAAAAACGAGGCATTCAACGGGTCCCCAGTTTATTCAGAATGAAGACAAAGGCTGATAACATGATGTCGGTTTTATACCCTCCTGTGTGACTCAAGACAAGTTTACATCAAACTGTTGATATGTTTGAAGACAAATTTTACTTGGCGTCACCAACTGGTGTGAATCACTGTCTCATCACATCAGGCTGGCCTTGGGAAAGAGCACAGCTCTTGGTGATGCCACCTGATAGCCCTAGTAACCGTGGCATCATCAGTGGAACTACAGTAATGTCACCATGCCCTCAATACCTGCTAATTAGTGCTAACGGTGCACATATATACACCGGTATATTAAATAATACTAAAATTTCGCTCAACAGAAATACTGGAGCACAGACGTCTTTGATGGTCTGTCAGTTAAATGGGATATTGGTGAAGGCCTTGTGTCCCCCATCGCGCGGTGGCCGTGCACTGAATGTATGGAAAGTTATTGCGAGTACTGTTATTTTTGTTCTATGCTTTGCTCTATGACCTTGGAAAGTAGGCTGAGGCAGGGGTGGTGGCCTTCGTCACTTCTATCCTGCTGCTGTGGCCTCTGCACAAACCTTGCAGATGTCACAATGAGATAGTTATCTTGCAAGAAGCTGGATATTTTATTGAATCTGTTGTGTCCTGTCCCCCTGTCCTGTGTCTTCTGCATTCAATGTTCAGGTTTTCAGGTTATGATCACTTTGAGTTGCTTTTAAGCTTTATCTAGTCCTGAGTTCTCCTTTAATTTTCTCAGTCACGTTTTCAGTTATGTTCTGCCTTAGTTATTTTTCAGTTCTCCTCTGATTATTTTGTCATGAGTTTTGACTGCACATTGGTTTTGATTTTCTGTGTTATCTTGTGGGTGTGTCTGTCACTGTGCACAGCTGACATCACTTCACAATTACCGCACCCGTCAGTCGATCTGCTCGTTAAGTGTTCACTATTTAGTTGGTCACGTGTCTGGTTTGGTTTGCCGGATTATTCTCTATCGGTTCCGTCTCTGTGTTCCCTGCGTTCTCTGTGTTCCATCTTTCAATTGTACTCACGTTGTTTTGTAAATCTTGTTCCGTCTGTTTAGTTTTGTCTCATTCCCCATTTGTTCTTTTGTTTCTCTGGTGGTACGGTATTTCATTCCTGGCCCCTGGTCCCATCTCGTGTCCTCCCAGTTACAGTTTGATTATTTTCTCCCGGACCCTGGACTTCCCCAGCTAAGTACTCTATGATTTTCCCGGTTTGACTCTGACCTTCACTTTATTGTTTTGACTTTGACTCCCATTTTGGCCCTGGACTCCCATTTGTACTTTCATTTATCTGTCATTGACTTTGTCCTCATTTTTATTTAATAAATTCATTTATTAATTATTTATTTATTACTCCATTTCCTTGTGCCTGTCTGCATATTGGGTTCACTTCCTTGACAAACCATAACAGAATCGCAGTGACAATATAAGTTCATGAATATAAAAGCTGACTGTTCAACTATAATGTGCATATTTTTAATTGATTCGGATTTGCAATTAACTGCACCAAATGATACAAACATGTAAGTATCTCATGTCCATAAAGATCACATCAGAGTGCTGTGTTGGATTTTTTGCGTGGTCTATTCCATCAAAAGTCAATATTCTTTCAAAACACCTCAACTTGCTGGTCCTAATTCCTGCTTACCTGAGCGGGATTTGCAAACGAACCCCAGCCGCTCAATGCATCGTGATAATTGCCACACTCCATCGACCACCCTGGTGGAAACACAGGTATCTGCGGTCAGCAGCTTGGGATCAGGGACTTTGAAGCGCCAGTTGGTGTAGTCCATAACTGAACCGTCCACCCAGGCCAAAGAATCAGCTAAATCAGACACCACATTTCAAGCGTTACCACACAGAAGGGAATGGCAGCAGTTAGTTCTCATATACAGACGGGTTTGGGGGAGTAAACATTTGGTGATTTCTTACTGTCAGTGTTGAAGTACATCCCCAGCCACACGGTCTGGTGAAGCACTCCTGTCGACCACAGCTGATCCAGAACAAAGCGGTTCTCTGCCTCACTCTCAAGGGTCAGGACATCGGAAGTGTTGACTAAACATTGACACAAGTAAAACAAACTCAAAATTCATTGTGCAGGATAAAGGCAAATGTAGGCAAGAGTCCAGTTAAAACAATTTTTAGTATATGCCAGTGATTATAATTCTGCATTCAGAGAAAATAGGAAATGTGAATCTCCAGTGTCTGATCTCCAACCGTTTCACAAACCCACAAAGACAAATGGAAACAAGAACCATGACAGAACAATAAACATCTGTGAAGTTAATTTTGTGAAACTCTTTATGCTCACATTCACCAACCACTTCATAAGGATGGAAGCGCCAACTATTGAAGTGTCAAGTGAATGCATATGCTGTAAATAGATGACTACTAATGAGGCATGTTCACTGACATTGAAGCAGCTGATTCAAGACAGGGTCAATGGATATTTGTTGAGTTACCTCCACTAAGGAGGTCATGGTTTCACTCGTGTCCGCTTGTTGGTTTGTTTGTTTGTTTGTTTTTTTAGCAGGATTACTAAAAAAGTTACCAACTGATTTTCATGAAATTGTCAGAGGTAGGAATGGTCCAGAATACACTGGAGCTGGCAAAAAGAGGAGAATTCAGGAACTGTTTTTCCATGTTCTTTAACTCTGTGAGATGTTACATTTTAAAGCTACAGTATGTAGGATTTAGGAGTGTTTATTAGCAGAAATGGAATATGGCATTCATAACCATCTGTTCATTAGTGTATAATTACCTACAACAACCAATCGATGTTTTCATGAGCTCAGAATGAGCCCTTCATATCTACATGTGCACGGGCCCTCTCATGGAGGCCACCAGGTTGCACCGCCAGGTTGATACAGTTGCCCAAAAGGGACATACTTACTTTGTCTTTCGCATTTTACAGCGCGGTCAGAAGACAGCAGAAAAAAGGAATCATTGGTTACTCCCATATACACTGTCTACTGGTTGCTAGTGCAGGCTAACAAGTTTGGGAACTCTGATTTTTGTGAAATGGAGGATCATACAGATTGCTTATCACAACAGAAGGCGAGGGAGCATGAATCTCTGTCACCAAAGAAGTGAAACCGTGAAGGGAAATAAAATTGTAGCTGGCAACTGTATAATGGGTTCTGGGTCTCTGGGTTCTCAGCCTTTGAGATCAAGGACGCCTGGGAAGATCTTATGGAGTCATGAGGTCGCTGAAAAGAGGTGTTTGGTGATGCTGATATCTTTGCAGGAGAGCAAAGGTCCAAGTCTTTATGGTCCTGGTGCTTCCTGTCTTAATGTATGGTTGTCAGACTTGGATGCTAACCTGAAGTGATGACTGGATGTCTTTGGTACTAGGTTTCTTTGGAGGATCTTTGGGTACCGCTGAGAAGATGAGAAGTATCACTTGTATTGTGAGGGAGCGTCAGCTTCGACATTTTGGCCATGTGGTGCATTTCTGTGTGTATGATCCAGCACATATGTGCGGGAGTGTTGAGGACCCCAGTGGCTGGAGAAGGCCAAGGGGATGCCCATGCTTTACCTGGCTGCAGCAGATACATTGGTTATTTTAGAAATGTGGGGATGGACTGGTTGTCTGCCTGAGTGGTTGCCATCCACGACCCGGGGCGGTTCTGTGGTGTCATGGATACAGCAAAACGCGGCACCAGCGTATGCTCCCAGACGATTTGACAGCATCATGCAATCCGCAACCTCACCACTACAGATGGCGCTAAATACTACACACTGTAGCTTTAACTTTTTTCACATTTTATCAAATTCTCAATATATAATGCATTGATTTCGATTAAAAACATACATTGTGACATGAATCACAATGCATATTCATAGAGGTCGACGATCTTTATTGTGTTTTGTTCCCCTTCCATTATAAGAGCCAAACAGGCATGTCGAGGACAGCTCAACCTTGGCAGAGGAATGTACAGTACTCTACTGAGTGCATTTCTAGGTATATTTTTTCCCAAGTAGGAGGTCAGAAATTTCCAAGTTGTTTGGAATGCAGCAGAGTTAGCTTTGAACCCACAAACAATGTGTGGCATTCCTGAGCTGGGAAACAGCAGCTCCAGTTCAACTGAACAAACCCGACGGAGCTCATCAGGTTTGGTAGGATGGGGAAAGACATGCAGAGTTGTGGATCCTAGGACCAACATTAACCCTTTGTACTTAGAACTCAAAAAGTTCCAAGTTGGTACCAGAAATGAAAGTCTAAGTCTGTCTGCTCATATCTACATACCATGTAGGCATGATATATGCAACCTCGTGAATCATTTCCTTGTTAGTATACTTATTTTAGTAATTAATTAATTCTGTTTTTCCATTATGTGCACAACCAAACAGCTAATGCACCAAAGACATGATGAGTCTGATCTGAGTTTGTAACTGAAAAAAGTTGAATTTGCACATTTCCATGTCAGAGATTTTTCTGTGTTCTGAGCACAGCAGATTGTATTGTTACTACTATATACAGCCATAAACATGATGACAATATTTTTAAATCTTTTTGTCACCATAACTGAGTGAGTTTGTGAAACAAAAAGATCCAAATAACATGTATTTCAGAGTAACGTATTTTCGGGACTATAAGTTGCGGTTTTTTTTTTTTACTAGTTTGGGAGGTCGATTTATATTCTGAAGCAATTTATAAATGGAAAAAACCCCTGCATTATCATCTATGGCAACAAGATGGCACTGTCTACACGTGTGACAAGTGCCTCCTATATAATGATCTGAAAGAGGCACTGTAATTCACACTCTGGAGCAGAAGGTGGCGGTAATGCATCATTAAGCTGGATGTCAACCCCCATAAAACAAGATCTGAATGTGAAGGACATGCTGAGTCTCCAAGAATAAGTGAAATTAATAAATCATGTTCTCAAACTGAAAGACCAGACTCTTGAATAAAGAGAGGGAATATAACCTTCATAAGACACAGAACTCCACATGTGGGACAACAAGACTATGTAGGACAACATGAACAGTAACGTGCAGGACAGCTAGGCTAAGGTAAGGCTATTATGTTTTAAAAATGCATTGAAGTTTTGAAACTTTTAATTACATATACTGAGGTAAACGGGTGCACGTTTACCCCTGAACAGAGCCACTGAACAGATGTTTTCTTGTGTTCAGTTTCCACAAGAAGCAGTTTACTCTTCTTGTTTGTGCGTGGTACAATAACATTAATTAGCCCTTTAGCATCTGCTTGCTAACATGGTGTTTGCATTATAAATAAATAATGTGCTGATTAAATTCATTTTGCTTCTTGTTGCATGAAGCAAAAACACCATTTTCAAAAAATAAATGTGACTTATAGACCGGTGCAACTTATATATGTTTTTTCCTTTTTAATCACACATTTTTGGGCAGATGCGACTAATACTCTGGTGCAACTTAAAGTCCGGAAAACACGGTAGCTCCCCTTTTTGACCCACAGGTGGAGCATACATTCTCTTCCATAGTGTGGGGGTTTTTTTTTTTTTTTGCTTATTATTATTATTACCAGCTGTGTTGTCAGTGTCACTTAACAAAAACAAGAGTTAAACATGTGTCTAATGAGCCCTACCTTTCTGTCTGCAGTGATCTCTCGCCTCTTCCAGAGTTAACCTTTGCACCACGGGTTCAAAGTTGTAGCAGCCGTTTCTAAATTTCACCCACGTGGACGGACAAACCACCTCAGGTGTGGAAAATGCATTACTCCCTGTGAGAGCCAAAAAATAAAAAATAAAAATCACAAAGTATTTTTCGTTTAATATTTAACTTTCATTATGAGTAACAGAAATGCTGCTGTGAGATTTCCATGTGTCACAGCGGTCGGACTGACTTGGTGGCGGTAGGTGACACAGAGCTCCCGGCAGCAGAGCTTCACACTCGGCTCGCCGCCAGCCTCCGTTCACGTCCATGTACACGCATTCTCCTGTCACAAAGTCATCATCATCCTCGGCTGCATCCCAGTGTGTGTACACCGTGTCGCTGCCGTCGGACCACCGGTAATTGATGCCATTCTGCAAATACAGTCAGCAAAGTGTCACATTTGTGATAAGGCTAATGTGTGTTTACACAGCAGTTTGGCTGAACAAGAATCATTAGTAACAGCTTGTTGTTTGTAATGACTTCATTTGTTATCATCCATAAAGTTTACGGTGTAAATATACAAAGTTAAACCAAGTTTTCCATATTATTCAAAGTATAACAGATATTGCAGAAGATATTAACAAGATATACAGATAGTAGGGATGTAATGGAACACAAAAGTCACATTTCGGATCAGATCATGGTTTTTAGTCATGGATCGGATCATTTTTTTTCGGATCAGCAAAAAAAATAAAAAAAATAAAAGCGGGGGGGGTTACCAATATATTTTGCTTTCCATTTTTGAAAAGAAGTTAAAGAACAAAATGAAAACAAAGAACTTTTTCCCATAGTCCTGAACGAAAACAAGGTGTCCAATGTTTAAATAGTTTTAAATAAAATACTTAATTGTTTGTTAACTTGCAATATGAACAGTACTAGTGAATGAAAAATAGCCATTTTTACAAAGGCTATTTTTATCCAGAGTTTATAACTTCATGTTCTTTTTCAAAAAGATGATATCTACATTGACTGGTGAGAGGGTAATAATAATAACTTTATTTATATAGCACTTTCAGGAAGAATACTTTAGTCCTCCTGAGCAGGCACACCACTCAAAAGTTTGGGAAAAGTCTTTTTTTTCCCTGGAGCTCATTGGACTCCCAGTCCTCGGCTCACACACCACTTGGAAGACAAGGTGCACACTCACTGATCTGAATGATATATATATATACACACACACGCTTCTTCCGAGCCCTCCACTCGAGGCAGCCTGGCGCAAGCTCAACGCACTTTGGGGTCAAGCACGGAAATAACTACTACGAAATATCAGGAGTCGAGGACAGAATGTGCACAGTAATGTCATCGAGATCATGGCAGACTACGTTCTGCCACCCATAGACTGTATATACAGTCTATGGGTGGCAGATGCTGTTTGCGTTTAACAGGATTCGTTTACGTGAACACAGAAGTGCTTTTCTCCCGCTCACACTTTGAATTCACTGAAACTCTGCATCGAGATTTATGCAGTTATTACTTTAAAAACAAGCCACAATGACGAAAAATCTGTATTTCACACTATTATGTAAACTTTAGAATTAATCCATGGTTCACATGTGTGCCGAATTGTTGGGGGGGGGGCGTACAAATCACAGATCAAAATTACAATTTTAACTGTTATAAAAAGCTTCTGTCTTAAAAACATGTCAGATCAAGCTCTCTAAATTAAAATTTTAGATCAATTTTAATTTAGAGAGCTTGATCTGACATGTTTTGAGCCAGGTTTTTAAAAAAATCATTATAACATATCTACATTGTTTGACATTTAAAAAAAACATCTATTTTGCAAATTAACTCTTGGAGTTACTTTTAAAGTATCAACAAGAAAATATGGATTACTATCGTAAATAAAACATTTCAAAATTTGAGTGAATGAGCTTCAACGGGATTAAGATACTTATTAAAATATTGTCTTGATGTGATCAAACATTAGGACACTTTTCTCTCCAAGTCCACACTTGAACCTGCATGTCTCTGAATCAATCAACACTTAGGGCCTGATTTACTAAGATCCCAGATAACGAGTGCGAAATTGTGTGGTCAATCCAAACTTTTGCACGTTGGGAAGGAGACAGTTTTGCGGGTGATTTACTAAAACTAATTGCGCAGTTGATAGCGGGTGGTAGCGTGACGCAGACAGCAGTATATAAATGAAAATTTCGCGCGTTAATGGTCGAAAGCGCAAAATGAAATTCAACCAGCTATTTGCAGGTATGCGCCTTGTGCTTTGTTATGCACGAACTCTGCTACATAACTGAGCGTGTTCACGCACTGGCAATAAAAAACAAACAAAAAAAACCAATCTCCTATTTTAGACATTGAATTATTGTTCCATCCACGGTATTTAAGCAAATTAGTGAATAATTATGCTGCGTTCTACCGGCACAGACAGACAAATGTGAGCAAAGCGCACACAGACAGACAAATGTGTACACAGTTCTCTGCTTGCCACTGGCAGAGCGCAGCATAATTATTCAGCAATTTGCTTAAATACCTCGGATGGAACAATAATTAAATATCTGAAACAGCAGATTGCTTTTTTTTTTTTTTTTTTTTTTTTTTAAATAGCCAGCTCATGAGATATCTACGTGCTGTACATCGTGTACGTATAGCCGTGATGCCCCTCACAGACGCCGATATATGCATCTGTGTATTTCGCGGACAAAGCGTCACACATCAAGGACAGTAATGATCAGATGTCTCCCTTAAATGTACTTTGTCCTCAGCGCAGAAAAGCCAGAACTATAACTACTTGTTACGCATGGAGACATTTATTCTTACACAAACAACCACGAAGTAAACCGTTAACTCTTTAAATATGCCCAACATTTAAAATGAAAGACTTTTTTAAAAATTCTGTGTACAAGGAGGCGGTGGCCTTTTTGCTGCTGGAACAGCAGTCTGTCAAGCGCAATAAGTTCACGCCAAGGTTTCAAACGTGCAAAATACAGATACTATCAGCGCCCACTAAATTTCCTTTTGACCTTGATAAATCGTGTTGCGTGTACAAACCTCACTTGTTTGCATGTTCCCTCCCACAATTTTGTGCACTCAGATGGACAAACCCCAAACTGCATATTCATGAAGGCAAATGCGCTAAATGGACAATACGTGCCATTTTGCACATTTGAAAGACGCAATGCTCAGTGCACACTGTTGCCTCACAGCTAGAAGGTCTCAGGTTCACTTCCGACCTGGTCCTTTCTGTGTGGAGTTTGCATGTTCTCCCCGTGTTTGCGTGGGTTCCCTCCGGGTGCTCCGGCTTCCTCCCACTTCCAAAGACATGCAGGTTAGGTGAATTGGTGACTCTAAATTGACCGTAGGTGTGAGTGAGAGTATGAATGTATTTGTCTGTCTATATGTGGCCCTGCAATGGACTGGTGGCCTGACCAGGGTGTACCGCCATTAATTGGAATAAGCGGGTTCAGAAAATGAATGAATCAATCCTCAGTGCACACTGTTAGTAAATCAGCATGCATATTTTTTGTGAG
>OMMV01195674.1:0-17559 GCA_900302635.1 Chatrabus melanurus
AAAAGACACAAATTGAGGTACAAATGAAAAATGTTCTGGCCTGTGCTGTATGCTAAAAGTTAACATTTGCACTCCAAACTGAGCTGCACTCAGCCAACTCCAAATTCATGCCCGTCACGCATCAATGAACACACCAAACTACCTAAGTCCAAGCAATGAGATTATTGTTAAGTTATTATAGTGAATGTTGAGTGAATGTCATGGTCGAAATTGTGACATAAAGTGAATTTCATACGTGATAAATAAAGTTGTATTTGAACATCATTGCCTTCTCTGATCACAATATTTTATATGCTACTTTCTAAAGGCATAAAGACGTCATATTATGAATTTAAAGAAATTTCGAGGATAGGCGGATTTTGCCCCTTAATAGCACGGGTCCTTTACATTCTTTTTATTGCACTCCACAATAATGACCCCGTCGCCATTTTTTTTTTTTGACGTTATTTTGCTGTAATTAATCTAAATTACTGCCTTTATTTTGACAGCTATATATATATGGCAGAGCATTGTTATTTTGTGAACTTGTTCAGAGATCTCTATTTTTTTAAATTTTTTAATATTTATTAATTTTTTTTAAAAAAGGTCTTTGCTGTCTGTCAGGTTCTGAATTTACTAAATACTAAATCTTCCTTGCTGTCTTTCAGCTCCCAACACGATACTACAAGATGGCACAAGCCTCCCTGGGCCACCAGGTCACATCCCAGTCTCGGGGTACCCTCCACAGGATCCTGGTTTTGCACCTCCTCCCTTCCAGCCTCAAAGTGAACAAAATTCTGGCACGTTTCCAGGAGCCCTTCAACAGCCATGTCCCCCACCCCTTCAGCTGGATCAAGTGTCGTCTCACGTAATGACACAGGGGCCATATTCATCTGTACAGATGATCCACCCGGTACCCCAGATACCAATGCACATGCCCTCTTCTCCGGGGCACATGCCCCCTTCTCCGGGGCACATGCCTCCTTCTCCCGGACACATGCCACATGTAGAGTACCCGCCGTTTCCTCCATCAGATATGCAGGCTGCTCCACCAATGTCATCGTCCTCACGCAAAAGCTCTCTCACACATCAGATGGACCTCTATGACCACATGGCCCACATGGTCAGTGTCAATCAAGAATATCAACAAAAAAAGCTCATCTCTGACACATTCTTTTCCTTTCTTTGAATTATTCATAAACATCACCATTCTGTTATTGTAAATATTGGATAATGCTAACTACTTTGTTTGCTTATACTGCAGGGACCTGGAAGAAGATCAAGATCTACGTCACAATCTTCACTGCACTTGGTACGTTTATGTGTAATATATAAAAAAGGGGTGAGATATGTCTCAGTGGTGGGTAACACATCAGATGCTCTGATGAATCTTGATTCTCAGTTAAATGCTCCGAACTCTATTCATAAAAATAAATCTGCAGATGAAATAAATGTAAATCTGCAAACTATACAACACTGACATGAAGTGTTCTGGCAGCACCATCAACCCACAAAACCATTTCTTGAAGTTTGAAGTCTGCATGAAGTGAATGTTACTCCTGATTCTCTTCTTTCCACTCTAATGGCTTAAAAAAATCATGATAAAATACTGAATATAATAATGATGATTTCATTCATAATGTGGTCGTGTTTTACAATATAACAAAAACCACAATACACAGAAAATAATTGCAATGGATAAAAAAAAAAAAAACTATCTGAAGCACCAAACAATATTTATATGCTACAGGTGCATCTCAAAAAATTAGAATATTGTGAAAAAGTTAAATATTTTTTGTCAGTTATTTTAGAAAGTGAAACTTTTATATATTCTAGACTCATTACATATAAACTAAAATGTTTCAAGCATTATTTTAATTTTGATAATTATGGCCTACAGCTGAAAAAATAGAAAAAAATGTATCTCAAAATATTAGAATATTTCATTTCAAGTTTGAGTAACTCTATTTATGCAGTATAAATACCATGAATCTATGTCTGGCTCTGCATACACAACCACAATCATGGGGAAGACTGCTGACTTTACAGTTGTCCAGAAGACACTCATTGACACCCTCCACAAGGAGGGTAAGCCACAGAAGGTCATTGCTGAGAGCTGTATCAAAGATAATTCATGGAAAGTTGACGGGAATGGAAAAGTGTGGTAGGAAGAGCTCCACAAGCAACAGGGATGGCCGCAGCCTTGAGAAGACTGTCAAACAATGTCGATTCAAGAACTTGAGGGAGCTTCACAAGGAGTGGACTGAGGCTGGAGTCAGTGCATCAAGAGCCACCACGCACAGACGTGTCCAGGAAATGGGCTACAAGTGTCACATTCCTAGTGTCACGCCACTCCTGAACCAGAGACAATGTCAGAAGCGTCTTACCTGGGCTAAGGAGATAAAGAACTGGACGGTTACACAGTGGTCCAAAGTCCTCTTTTCAGATGAAAATGAATTTTGCATTTCATTTGGGAATCGGGGTCCCAGAGTCTGGAGGAAGAGTGGAGAGGCACAGAATCCAAGTTACTTGAAGTCCAGTGTGAAGTTTCCACAGTCAGTGATGATTTGGGACCATGTCATCTGCTGGTGTTGGTCCGCTGTGTTTTATCAATTCCAAAGTCAACGCAGTCGTCTACCATGTGGTTTTAGAGCACTTCAAGCTTCTATCTACTGACAAGCTTTATGGAAATGTTAATTTCCTTTTCCAGCAGGACTTGGCACCTGCCCACAGTGCCAAAACTACAATTGGTAATTTTTATTTTTTATTTTTGGACCTGTACGCGGTAATTATTAAAATAAAAAATATCCTTGACACATTTTAGTTTATATGTAACGAGTCTAGAATATATAAAGTTTTCTCTTCCTGAAAACTGACAAAAATATTGAACTTTTTCAAGATATTCTAATTTTTTGAGACGCACCAAATATCATTTATATGAGATTATTCTAATCTGTGTTTTTGTGGATTACAGGTTTCAGGACGTCGCTCTCGCACCACTTCTGAGTCTTCCACTCATTCTGGGGGAAGAGAGCGGAGCAACTCTGCTCTCAAACAGACGTCTCCACCTCCACCTTCAATTCCTGAACAGCCCATTAAAGAAGAGGTTAAAAAGGATTCTCCTAAAAAGGTTCACATGCAATCACATACACTTGCCGACAGTGATTTTTTTTTTACATACATGTTGGCGAAAAACATTCAAACTCAGTTTTGCCTGACTGCACATATTCCATTCTATCAAACATTATGTGCATTAAGTGTATTAAAATGTCTACTTTATTTCCATATAAAGTTTTAAAAATGATAGCTACAAGACAGATTTTTTAGTCATCGTCAAATTTTCATTGGATCACCAGTTTACATAAATCAACATGACTGCATTCTTTAAACAGCATGGAATTACTTGCAAAAGCTTATGAGTTGAATTGTCATAATTAGTGGTTAATTTGGAACCTTTCGCTGTATTTACGGGGCCTACCTGTAGAACCAGTCCCTACTTGCATTTAAGAGCAGGGAAAAAAATAAAATCTAAAGAACTAAGCCAAGGCTTCTGGAGCACAATTTTGGATCTCTACAAATGAGATTCCTTGTTAGGATCGCTCAAAGATTGACGGTACCATGAGCAACTGTACAATCTATTATACAAAAATATAAGAAGCTTGAGACCATGCATACTTTGTGATTGAGGAAGGAAGCCCAAATTGACCTTCGGGAATCAAGTTTTTATTCTAAAGGTCCAGCAGAACTTCAGGATCACAACTGAGGAAGTGATGCAGTTTGAGGCATCGGATAGAAATCATGCACCTTGAAGGAAGCACTTCATCACCATGATATGAGGCTGTCAATGAAGGAGGAAGCCATTACTCCAAAATTGACTTAAAAATGGATCGGCCTTTGTCCTTGTGATCAGCTGTAAACTTTTGTCTAGGTTTTTTTGTGTAGATTTTAGAGTTCCTGGGCCATTTGGGTCATGGTGATGGTGTACACTTGAAGGTGAAGGATGTCTCATTTCTATCTAAGACCTCGGGAGTGCCCACGTTTCACATGACTGTGGCAGATCAAGAGGTGGACATAGTCCGATTATCCGCCTGGGTGGTTGCCAGGACTCAAGGCGGTTCTGTAGTGTGGTGGATGCTTTGGCATGTGGCAAAAGTGCATGCTTCTAGACCTGGCCAGCAGTTGGGGAAAATTGGTTTTGAAAATTTTTAGCCAAGGTGTATGTAAATTTAGGTCCACAACTGTTTATATCTTCTGTCTGCACTTCTGTAATGTTCACTGCAGTTCAATGCAGTATCCTTTATATAACACACACAGAGTGGTGGTCGCTGGCTGGCTTTTCCGTGGTTCGGTAGGAAGGGGAAGAATGAGGCTCACTTGCCCGATGACACAAAAAAATCTGTAGGTTTTTTTTTTTTATGTAGCATTAGGCTTATTTAGTTCATATGTTTGTAGTTAATCAAAACCGTAAGAGTGATGTTCTTTATTGTCAGATTGTGTGGGATGAGAAGAAGCAGAGATGGGTTGACCTGAATGAGCCTGAAGAGGAGGTATGTGTAAAAACTGACATAATCAAGTATTTGATTGCTGTTGCTTTTTTTTTTTTTATCACTGCAAATTGAATGTCTTTGGGTTTTGGACTCTGGACAGAGAAGTTAAGTAATTTGAAGATGAAACTTTGGTCTGTGGGGAAATTAAAATGTGCATTTTACCTATTTCTAATGTGTATATAAACTGAATAATTAGTTGTAAAAAAAAAAAAAAGACGAAGTAAGGAGAGGGGGGAAAAGACTCGGAAAATAATTACTTTCAGCCCCTTTATACCAAATGAATTAATCATAAAAAATAGGAGATATTGTCCATGATAGTGTAAAATCACTCCATCTTTCTACCCACTCTTGAACTACTATTTGTAAAAGTATCGTTACAGTGAAGGAAAAAAGATGCTTTCGAGTGGTACTGGGACAGTGAGATATATATATTTTTTTCACTGCATTGTATTGGAAATAAGTAACATACTTGTTAGTGCGCGTACAGACCCTGCGCTAACAGTAGCCTTTAAATATGAAACTCATAATTTGATATGGATGCACATTCCTGAACTGTCCAGCAGGTGCCAGTGTTCACCAGGTGGCAGCACAGCATGTGATGTGTTCCTTTTTCATATGAACTCCTGAACAATGTTCAAATCTCAGGTGTTTCAAAGGATTCGAAAATTTAACTGACTGCATACTGATGTGGCAGGAAGCAACGGTAAACTGAGAATTTGGAATGGAAGATGTCCTGGGCGAACCAGGAATGGGAAGGGATGATATTACAGCACTGTTCGTCTTCCTTAAAGATGCTAAGCTAATAGGAAGAATTTAATTTATTATTGGAGTATAATTCTTATTTAAAATGAGTTCCTCCGCACACTCCTGTCCAATAGGTGGCGGCATGCACCTAATTTCAGTTGCCGTCTGCTAGTTAACTCAAAGAAGGATTTGAAACATATCACAGCAGTGTTTCAGTTTGGCCATTGCAGTACCAACTAAAAGTTGGATCTGGTGCATCAAAGTTCAACATTAACTAATTAATCACAATTTTCTGCTGTTTTTTTTTTTTTTTTTTTTTGCTGTCTTAAAAACCCAGAATGGAATTATTTTATTTTTTAGAGCTTAACAGGGGTTTCCATTGGGCTGATATTGAAATACTGGAACTGCTGTCTGTGTGAGTAGATGATGACATTATCCAGCAAATCTGTCACTGTTCAAGACGCTGTTGTTTACAACAGAATACATTCCCAGTACCTCATTGCTTTGATTTCACACACCACATCTAAAGTGGGTGGAAACACAATGATGACAGAAAACCACCATGAAGAATGCACATGTGGGAATGTCTGGTCTGTGCCTTTGTCAGGCAGTTTGTTTTCAGATATGCAAGAAATTCCAGGTAGAGAAGTGTCTTATTTCATACCATTTACAGAAGGTTTACAAGATATAATTTAAGTACATTTTGGATTGATTTGCTTTGTGTGTATTTAACTTGAATAAGATGTAATCCTGAGAGATCAACTATCATTGATGCATTGATATTAAAATCTGTTAGAGTAAGCCGCCTCCACCTCCTCCATCTGGATTCCCCAAGATGCCTCAGATGCTTGGCCCTGCAGGGCCCGCGGCACCCCCGAGTGGTGGTCCTCCTGTCAACATGTTCTCCCGGAAAGCAGGTGAGATAATGGCTATTAGCTGTTGCTTTTAGTGTCATAATGCTTCACTTCAGTTAGGAACACCTTAAAAAGTTAGATTACAAATAGGATTTGGCAACACAAAAACAATGACATGTACAGCCCAGACAACCTTGTCTAACAACCTGATGTTGGTATGTCATGTTTGATGTATTTCAGCCTGCTTTTTTTTTTTCCCACCTTAGGCACAAAGAGCCGATATGTGGATGTGCTAAACCCCAGTCGAACATCTAAAACAGGTGGATTAGCCCCTGCTGACATCTTTGCTCCTCTAGCACCAATGCCCATGCCCACTAACCTGTTTGTGCCTAGTTCAGGTATGTCTCATGAAGCAAGTTATTGCCATTAAATGGCAATTTGTGGAATCGGATTACTTGGTGTGTATGAATGTAGAGTGATGACCTAGCAGAGGCTGCTACTAGCAGATGCTAGCTGCTGTGGATTCGACTGTTTGTCCTTTCTCTGAATTTTTTTTAGTAATATCTGGGTTAATATGGTTTGCTGTGCAGTTAATTATACTAAAGTATAACTCTAAGAAGTTGGTGCTCCAGTATTTCCATTGAGTGAAATTGGAGTATTTATGCATGTTACCACCATTGGCGCTAATTAGCATGTATCGATAGCTTGGTGATGTTAGCTACGTTGATGGTACTATGGTTACTGAGGCAATATGCCAATCATAGTTTTTTAAGACCCCCATCCAAGCCAGCCATTACGAAAACCACCCCGCAGTCCACAAAAATGTGTGTTAATGAAACACGCAAACCAAGGTTAGCCCTTTAGCCTTGGTTTGTTTGGTAATTAAGACGTGTCTGTTCTGGCTTCAGTCATCCCACCCAGGTCAGATCCACCCTCACACTTCTGTGCGGCTGTTGGATTTTTCAAAGCGTTAATCAGTCCCAGCCAATTGAAATCAGTGGCTGACGACAACGTATCAAAACGAAACTTGGTATGTGGCCTTGGGACCCCATTGTGAGGAAGCACAAAAAATGTTTGTGTCATTTAACTTCTAGGGGGCACTGCTGGGATGCTGGGCCATGAGTTGCTTTGTTTTCATTTAGTATGTTTTCATTCAGGCAGACTATTCAAATTAAGTTATAATCACAGTACAACTAATTACTGTTTAAATTATTGCTATAATACGTTAAAGCTTTCTTAATTTCATGTGTGACGAAGGTTGTCCTGTGTGACAACTCGTCCAGAAAACTCGCTTCTTACTTTGTAAGGACCCAAAGTCTTATTGTGTGGGAGCAAATTGAAGATTATTTTAGAGCTGCACAGTCCGTGTATCATTCATTCATTTGATATTCATTTAAGAATCGAAAAACAAAAAAATGAAAAAAATTACTTATTTCATTGTTTGTTTTTCGACGTCATAAAAAATAACTAATAACCATCCGTTTTTCGGACCGTTGATTTTATGCTCAGGTCAAAAATTTAACATTTAAAAAACGGTCTCGGGGTCCATTTGATATTTGATATTCAGTGGCGCTGTGCGTACCTACAAGCTCTTGCTGCGCGTCACGGCAGTAGTCAAGAGGTGTGTGTGTGGGGGGGTCATAGAAAGTCCAGTAAAAGGTGTTAATAGTTTAATGTTGCTGGTATGACGTCATAATAACCGTCCGCACATCATTTCTCTATTTGGCTGCGTGATATAAAAATAAATGAAGGGCGCACGCCGTACACACACACACAGTACATGCACAGAGGCACACAAAAAAGCCGAAATTAAATGCGTACGGTCAAAAAATGATATCCATAAAAGATAAGTTGTCTTAATGAGGTATAAAATGCAGCCACACACACAGCTCCAACTGCTGCTGTCATGACGCGCGGCAGCTCCTCGCCCACAGCGCCACTGAATATCAAAATCAAATTCAGCCCTGAGACCGTTTTTTAAATGTTCAATTTTTGACCTCAGCATAAAATCAAAGAACTGAAAAACGAATTATTTGATTTTTGTATGATGTTGAAAACCAAACAATGAAATAAATAATTTTCATTTTTTGATTCTTAATTAAAAATCAATTGAACGAGTGGTACACGGTACAATGGACCCTGCACAATTAATTCAATTCAATTTTTTTAATATAACGCCAAATCACAACATAGTCGCCCCAAGGCGCTTCACAAGGGTAAGGCAATATTAGCGGGGTTATATAATTGTTAAAAGCCGCAATTGAAATAAATAAATCACCTTTGCACACTGCACTGAGTCTGCGCCACGCTGTGGGTTGCTTTTGTTTTGTTTTTGTTTTTTTACAAGGGATGGATGATTTAATTGCTGTAATTCCTAAATGATTGTGACATTTTTGTTAAACCCCTTGAATTAAGGCTAAAAGTCGACACAAGAGCATCTGAATTGCGGTGGTGTACAGAGGTAACATTACAAAAACTGGATCACTCTAAATACTTATGGACCTGATGAAAATTACAAAAACCATATATTTACCATATCACAATGGCAATAGTTTCCACAATAATCGCACTATGACTTTTTCTTCAAATCGTGCAGCCCTACATTATATAGCACATTATGATTATTGTCAGAAATTTAATATGTGCTAACAAAAGCCACATCATCTTCCTCATTTTCCAACACACAAAGTATTCTCTTACAGCATTTAATTCTTGGCTGGTTCAAAAAAAACAATTGGTTTTACGTGGCGGCAGTATGAAATTATGAAATGAAGCTGGAATGGATGCTGCAGATCTTATTCTGTTACTGTGAAGTCATTTGTTGTTAATGCTGGAGTAAATAAAGGTTCATAAAGAGTTTGATCTACAGGAAGCTGATATAGTCCACAGTACTGCTATGAAGCCCTAATCATTATTCCGACGGTTTTTAAGTCGTCGTTAGGTACTAAAACACAATTAAGAGTTTTCTTTAAATTTGATGCATTTGTGTATGCGTGTGTCCATGCTGTAGCTCCTGACGACCAGCAACCTCTAGAAGGCAGTGAAGGAGGAAATCAGGAGCAGAATTCACCAAATAGTGGTGCTGTTCCACAGGTAACGCATCAGTTTTATCGGTTAAATTTATGGGCTTGTGCTTAAAATAGAAAAAGATCTTGATCACAATGTTGATGCAACAGAAAATGATACACAGATGTGTGTTGTCTTTGATCCACTTTTTGCCTTTGTTCTCAAATAATGTAATTGCCATTCTTGAAATGTATACCAGTTAACTACAATATTCTGAAAATCTTTTATTATACGACTGGACAATAGTTTAGTTTGTAATTTATTTGATTTTTTTTTTTTTTTAAAGAAGCATTTCTTTCTCTTTGTACACCATTACTAACATGATGGGTCTTCAGCTTAAACCAGAGTCTCTGGTGATTTGACCAGTATGAGTTACAAAGCTGGAAGCTTTTCTCATCGAGCGTCTCCTCTGTTCCACTTTGATTCTGTTCAGATGTTCAACCCGATGTTGTTACCACCTGCTCCAGAGGTTCCTCCTGTGCCCGATGGGTCGCAGTCCGGGGAGGTAAGCTTGTTTGTGGAAGCTGGCAGCACAGTTGCCTGACCCATTGTGCCGTCACTGAAACATGAAGCTTCAAACATTACAGCCTGTGCTTGCAGAGTGGGTGCTTCTGTGAATGTAAATAACAGAGTGTAAGTGTGTGTGAAATTGAGGATGCATGCATATCATCTTGAACTCATATTCATGCAAGATGCACATTTTCTGACAAATTGTTGAGTCTGTTTCGTTGGCTGTTAAGATCTTTCTTCATGTCTGTTTTCTCAAAAAAAAAAAAAAATTTTTTTTTAATCTTCATCCTCAGAGGATAGTGGAGACAAATCTAATCCAGTGCATGAGAGATTATTAATGCTTTTTATTTTTGTCTTATTTATTTCCCCTCATGCTTTCTGTAGATCTCGCGTTCTAGCTCAATGAGTTCTTTATCACGCGAAGTGAGTCAGCATTTAAACCAGGTACTTGTAGCTGGGTCTCCACAGTCCTACGTGCACACTCGTGTGCTGACCCCCGCCCTGTCCACCCGATGAATCCACCTAACATCAATCGTAGCAGCTTCACTACCTTCCATCCAGCCCAGGATGTCTGCCTGCTTGCCTGCCCGCCGTCTCCAGCATTACTAAATAAATTTCAATGCTTTCTGCAACAAAAACAAAAAAAACCCCTGAAAACTTTGAAAGTTGCAATGGAGGCTCCAAATTTAAACTATGATTGTCCGTCTGAAAGTAACTAGCATGCTGGAGGCTGTTGCAGGACAACATCCCTGTCTGTTGTCATGGGAACACTGCTTCATTAACCCATCACAATGCTTTGCATGTTTACTAAAAGTGTATTAATGGTTGGTAATGCTGCCTCACTGTGCACTCGTTTTCGTTGGCATTAACTTTCCACATTTTTAGGACTGTGTCTCGTGTAATGTTGTCAAACCAGTGTGTGGGATTGTGTCCACTCCTCACGTCCCGTTTTTGTTGTTCGTGGGCAGAACAAGGCAAAGCCGATCATGAGTCTGCCATGAAGCCTTCACTGTCTTTGCCCAAAGGGGGGGGGAAAAAAAGAAAAGTAACACTTAAGATGTGAGCAAAGAGCCCTGTTCTGCCGTCACGCATGACACGGCAGCACGGAGTAATTACATCATAGGTGGCTGACACCCCTTTATGACAACAGCAAGCATTAAAAAAATGGGGGGAAAAAAATAAAGTCGCATGTCTTTTTTATCTCACCCAGGGAACCACTCCCACTGGAGGCGTCACCTTTTACAGCCCTGCACAGTTTGCACAGGTGAGCATTTAAATAAATGGGGGGGGGGGAACAGATCCTACACAGTTGTCAAAAAACCCTCTTGTTTTTCTTTTTTATAATTTTTTTTTTTTTTTTTTTTAACTCGTTTTCTAGATGAGTGCACAATCGGGAGGTGGACGCCGCGTTGGTCATCTGGGTGGACAGCGGCAGTACCCCGCGTTGAAGTAAAAATTACAAGACAGACTTGTTGGAGTGATATTGTACCTGGAAGGAGCTGAAGCACATACTGCTCACAGTCTTAAAGACCCTTCGTTTGCCTGCAAATAAGATAAACCGAGTCACAGCCTCCACCATATTTGTCGTTGTCAAACAATTAAACAAGTCTTTCATCTTTAGTTTAATTTTGGTTGACGCGTTTGTAACGGGCACAAAATTTCGTTGAAGGGCTTATTCCTGCAGCCAGACTGAAAACAATAGAGCTCCGGGCGTCAGGCGCCTCAGTCGGGTGTACGCCCCCTATTGGCAGGAGAAGACGCTGATACTGCTATGTAAATAAATGGGGCTAACGTTGAGTTCAAGCCCTTAAAGGTCACTGCGCACTTTAATTCAGAAGATAATCCGTGCTATATCACAACACCAAACACATTAAATACCCCCAACCCTTAAAAATGCACCCAGAGTGCTTTTGGCAACGATTAAATGAGCTTTATGGGAATTTATGGACTATTGCAGAATCCTAGAAAGTAGAAATGGACAAAATCTGGATTTGTCATTAAATTTAGAGTGTGCTATGTACACAGAGTGAGTGCGCCGTGTTAACATTAGTGTAGTGTAATCAGTATGACAACAGTTTATTTCTCGCATTTTGTCTTCATAAAGTAATACATTGATAAGATAATGCTTTAGCTGACGAGACAGATGTCAAGTGACATTTCCTCACCAGGTGGCTGTCTTTACTTTGATCTATTAGCAGGAATTGCTCAAGATAATGAACTGGTTTTTTTAAGGAAACTTGTTGAAAACATTCTCTTAAATTTGGGAGCTCTAGATCCAGGAGTTTTCGCTTTCTTTAACACTGAGATGGAGTGTTTCGCTAATGTTTATCCCGAACTCCGATTAATGCACGTGTTGTGATTAATAATCGAGGGCATGCGTGTTGAAGAGCTGAACTTCTCTCACTGTGACAAGTATCTGTTTATTGCTCACACAGCGTCACTAAAAGCGTCTTTTGTGGCGTCACTCTGGAAGCTCGGACCCGTTTAGCCTCGGCTCAAACTTTGTTTCGCTCAGTGGACGCACAGCCACGTTCTAATGTGTGCAGCTCTATTTACGAGCGCTCTGGCTTTTCCTGCCAGTGGGGCGGAGACTTGATTTTCGGGGAACTGCGTGACATCAACTCCTGGAGCTCTATAGTGTGTTTCCACACGCACACGGGGATGATGCGTTCACACACAGACTGTGTTCTTTGTCAGCATACTTTAGCTGCTTCAGACTGTCCTGGGTCACTCGACCGCAAGTTTGTTCACATGCATCACAGCAGCAAAGAATAATCATACAGGTAGATGTCCGCGTGTGTGTGTGCGTGCATGTATCTGTGATGATGAAAGAAAGTGGCACCTTTTTTAATTTCATGTTGCGGGCCGCCCTGTGCATATGTAACCCCGTGTTCCTGTCAGTGCGTGAGTCATAGCGTTCTGTGGGAGGATGAGTGGTCTGTCGTTCACCCTCCAGTAGGGACACATGTTGGACTCAGCAGGAGGCGAGTTGGAGATGTTCTACAGTGGTAGAATGTCACGTGTTCCACATATTTATTGAAATGTCCTCCTGCTAACTCATTTTTAAGGTCTGTCTGGGTCTGTTCTCCATGTCGAGTGGAAATATTTCTCCTCGAGAAATTTAACACAAACAGTGAGTGGTCTTAAGAAAAGCAGGATTCAACCACTGCGACAAAATAAATATCCAAATATTTGTATATCAGATTGATTGTATTTATGATCTGTTGGTGTGTGTGTGTGTGTGTGTGTGAAGAGCAACTATTGTTTTTCTGATTAGCTTTGATAAAATGCATTAATTCATTCTAATCACTCGTACGGCCGCATCTACAAACTGATCTTTCAATTGTGAAGAGCGCCACATTCTCAAAGTATGTCTGTCATTTTAGTTAGATTTTTTTTTTAAATCATTTGTCATCCCAGGTCCCTACTTCCTACCTTTTTGATGTCTGTCATGGGGTTATGATTTTTAAAGGTCCCCTCTGTTTGAGAGAGTGGTTTTCTTCCCAGTGTTTTAAAATTGCCTGTGTAAAATTGACTTCAGATACTAAAACTACAGAAGGAATGATAATAAAAGGTATTTTTGAGCTCCGTAGCACTTTCAAAGATACGTGTCGGGGTGTCATTGCTTAGATTTGTTTTCAATGCAGCTACTGTACTTGAAACTAATCCATGAAAATGTTTCCTGATGCTGAGGAAAGTTATCAAGCAGGTATCTGAGAACAAACCGAGTGGAGCTGCAGTATTCCTGCACCAACACAAAGCCATGTGCTACAAAATAGTTGTCATGGTTTGTCCAATTTCAGATTCTCCCACCCTCTCCAAGCCATCCATTTTCTCTGTCCAAAATGTCTGTGTGTCCCTAGTCTTTTAGATGAAGGTAAATTGACTGATATTACAAACTTG
This sequence comes from Chatrabus melanurus, assembly GCA_900302635.1. NCBI lineage: Eukaryota > Metazoa > Chordata > Actinopteri > Batrachoidiformes > Batrachoididae > Chatrabus > Chatrabus melanurus. The sequence continues at coordinate 13,604 of OMMV01195674.1, forward strand.
GACAAATGAGATGTACCTCCGTTTGTTGGATTTTAGCACACCTATGATCCCCCTGCGCCCCCATCCACCACACAACCACCCCGGGTTCTGAATGGCAACCAATCCATCCCCACCTCTCGAAAGTAGCGGTGTGCCACAGCCAGGTGAAACGTGTCCCTTTGGCCTTCTCCAGGCGCTGGGGTTATCAACACTGAGGCACGTGCGTGTTGGATCATGCACAGGGAAATGGGTCACATGCCCAAAATGTTGTAGCTGACGTTACACAGTCATTCCACTGGTACGGCCGAAGAGACCTAGTACCAAAGACAACCAGTCGTCGCCTTAGGAAACTGGTTAACAGCCAAGTCTCACAACCATACAGGAAGCACAAAGACCCCAAGGACTTCGACTGTAGCAAAGATATCTGCATCACCAACCGCCTCGGTCCAGCGCACTCATGACTCCATGAGCTCTTAAGAGACGTCTCTCGATCTCAAAGGTTGAGGACCCAGAGACATGAATGTCATAAGATAAGTGAACGTCTCTACAAGGTAACACTTTCACCACATACAGATGCACTTCTGATGAGTCCAGGAAGTCATTGAAAGCCGGGATCTTCGTCTTGATCCAGGATAAATCGCAAACCCCAGACATGCCGACACCTCGCTCAGCTTCTCAAGTGCTGCCATCAGGGTATCCATTGACTCCGCAAAGATCCCAGCATCGTCCTCGAACCTTTCCTCTGCAGCAAAAGCACCTAAGTCACATTTGAGAAACTGACATAACTGTTGGCAACACTTTTTGTAATGGATAAATTCTTTACATCGTCACTTTGTTTTTTGGTTTTTAAAAAAAACTGAACTGTTAATGTATTCAAGAAATAATCACAGAAATGAAGACGAGTGCTCACACCTGGTGGAATAATGATCAAATACATTGCATTTGATAGGCAGTTCATTTTTGTTAATTTAACAAATCAAAATCAGCAAAGCGACCACTGGCATCAGAAACGGAACATCACATCCAGAAAAATACAAAAAGGCTTTCCACTCTGATTATTTAAAATTGGGCGAGCCATTTTTCCAAACAGTCTCTATAGCACACTCTATATAAAAGGATGTTAAAAGTATCTCTGTAGGCAAGTGTGTCACAACAGCTGTGAGCTGTGATTTCAGGCATTTCGTCATCGCTTCTTCACGCTAACATGGAGCTAATCGCAATCTTAACGTCTTCAGTCTTCACTGAGACACTTCCTAGGTTTCCAGCGCTGCTTGTGCTTTTTGAACAGCAGCTTTTAACATCGTGTGGTCAGTGAGCAGCTGTTGGAGAGCAGCTCGGTCCATCTCCAGTAGCATACCTGCACACACGGAACGGAGCACAAATGTCACTGCTGCAAAAATGGTAATTCACACCTTCCAATGGCAAACCAATAAAGGTGCGATCTCACTAACGTTTTACCCCACCGTTTGGTGAACGCAGGGCAAAGTCAAATTGGCCAAACGTCAGCAAAAATCATGTTACAGGAGTTTGGTAGCAAACCTCTAACGCAGCTCGGTGTTCTACAACGTGGTGCCAGCGGAGGCGGGCGTTAACCAGCGCACCATTAGAACAAGCGGGACGTTTGCCAACGTGTGGGAGAGGGGGTCGACACACACCACTGTCCAGTGATACTGAGCAGGCAGGGTGAAGCAGCACCCCGACGTTAGCCGGCGTAGGCGATCGCACCAGTAACTTAGGCCAGCGTGGGGAACTTGGTCGTAGCGGAGATCAACTTCCTCCGTCTCCAACGTAGCCAGAGGCACGGCGGCAAACGGCAAGAAATTTTAAACATGTTAAATTTTTGTACGCGGTCGACGTTCATCAGCGTAGACCGACGGAGGCCAGCGGACACCGACGTTTGCACATACGGTCGTCTACGTTGGGCCAAACGTCGAGGTGAGATTGCGCCTTAAAGAAGTGAAAGCGAGATGGATATGACCGAGGAAAACTGCTTCAGCTCACCTGTAATATCATTAGCATGCGGTGGATCCAGCTTCTCCACCAGCGAGAAGACCTTTTCTCCCAGCTTCTCCGTCTCATCTGTGTCCGAGGAGTCGCTAACGTCCGTCTCCACGTTCTGTCTGCAGGGAAGCAGCCGACACTTTATTACACCGAAGTGGTTTGACTGGAATGAGGCGCAAGGGAGATTGACTGCAAGGAACTACTGAGAAGGAACAAATGCCAAAAGATGTCACACACACACACCCTTGTAGCGTCTTCAGGGCTTGGTTCACCTGCTCTTCCAGGAGTTTGGGATCTGAAAGCAGGCTTAAGACGGCCTCTTTGTCCTGCTCCAGAAGCATTCCTGTGGAAGAACATGGAAATATTTATTCGTGTGGGATGAGCTGCTCTCTAGAGTTATGAGCAATGTTAAGATATTTTATTACAAGAAAGACTAATCTTCCAAGCTGCTGTGGGGGCGTTATAACCTAAATATCATCACGCAATGTAGGTGAATAGCACTCAATTAAAAAAATTGCAAACAGCACTTCCTAACACTTTAAGTTCTTTTTTTATTTTTTATTTTAATGAAACAGTTTTTCAAGAAAAGCCATAAGACATTGTACATGATTTTAAATTTGTGTTAAACTTAAAAGTATTGTAACTTTCTGAAGCGATCACTTCCCATCATGCAATGGAGCATTGTTCTGTTAGCAATTGGAGCGTTAGTTGCTAGTGATAGAATTTATGATTTTGTGTGTGTTTGTGTTCTGCACAACATTTTAGTGGACAATAATGTGGGGGGGCCCCGTGTGACTTTCGGTCCTTGGTCTTCTGCCTTTGAAAGCCCATGCATTAATCCACCCCTGGCTACACTAGTTCTAGCACATATGGGTGTATTTTCAGTTTTTGGGTCCATTTTGTCTCACAGAGTCAAAAATTAAAGTTTCTTTTTATCAAATGAAACCACCTCAGATTGAATGCTGAGTGGAGCAGTATTTCAGGAAAAAAAGAATCAAGGCAATACTTTGAACCCATTTCACAAAATTAAACTAACAAATTTATTATTTGGCTGTAAAACACAGACATAAAAAAATCTGTGAAATAAATGAAGGAAATTGAAATGATTCTGTTGCTATATATCCATCAGCAACCAGGGCAGAGAAATGACGTGTATTTTGAGTCATTTCTTCAAGTTGTCTTGCAAAATTACCAGAATCCATGAATTGACAGAAAGGACGGTTTTAATGGAAAAAGTTTACATGCTGTTTTGGGATATTTGTGGTAATGATCAATTAACCAACTCTTGTTAACAATGTTGAAACATGTTCAAATTTATGGAAATATGTTAAGTTATTAAGAATATTCAGTGTTTCTTATTATTATTGTGGGAGGAAGTCAGTGACAGAAAGGACATTTTACTGGACGGAAAATGCATGTTTCGTGAAAAGCAAATAATCCACAGTCTTCGATCTGCACAGGAATGCAAAACTGCTCTGTATTTACTATATAGTGTTCTTACAACAAATGTATCAAACTAGAATGGTTTTTCATGGTTTAATAAAACCATTCTTTTGAATCAAAGTTAATTTTTCATGAATGAGACAGAAAAGTGTAGATTTTGGACCTTCAAATTCATAACGTTGTCAATATTTGGAATATTCCTGTTCTGCTTTCTCGTCCTGCTTCAGCGAATCAGTCTCTATAAAACTACCCTAATGACTGCAGAACTAAACTGATAGATAATATAATATGTGTCTGGAAAGTGTTCATTCTTGACAGACCCCAAAACTGAAAATATGCCAATGTGATTGCAGGTAAACTCAAGAGTTTGCCGTCAGCAGTGTGTTTGTGGTGAAAGTGTCAAACTTTCTGAGAGATTCAATCATCTCAGCACTGACGTTCATGTCTCTGGGAGCTTGGTTTAGGAGGTCAAGAGACACCTGCGAACTGCGAAGCAGGAGAACAAGGATCCAAGTTTTTTGGGGTACTGGTGC
>OMMV01195677.1:0-12157 GCA_900302635.1 Chatrabus melanurus
GGCGTCAGTGGCCACACGCCTGTCACGACACACCACACGCCGAGGAACTGCATACCGCTGCACCCACACCGCGTGCACACAATGAGCGCTCAGTTCCCATCACGCACCAGCGGCAGCAGCAATGTGAAATATTCACACAAGGACAAAAGGTGGAAAGACAGGCGGGGGCGGAGAGAGACCTGGGAGGTGAGGACGGAGGAAGAGGCTCAAGAAAGTCAGGCCCAAATGGAAGCAGCGATGTGAAATGATGACTTGTGACAAACTGGTGCGATTAGATGGACATGTCACCCGACAGCTGGAGAGGGAAAGGTTTTCTGCACCTTTTTTTACCCTTTTAAGTATTCCATACAGCAACAAAGTTCAGGAATTTCAAAATGTGAGATGAAGAAAACAAAAGAGCTGCAAGAACATTCTGTTGTCACATCAAAAGCATGAATTTATTTTAAATTTGCAACATATTTTCATTTCATTTGTTCTGTAGCTGTAACCACAACTTTAATTATAAATTCACAATAATTACTGTTGGAACATGCTTTGCATTTTAGTGAATAGACAGCACAATCTTAAAAAAACTGAATGAGGTGGGTTATACAATTTATAAAAACTTCTTGTTTTCACATTACTTAAAATACATGTCTTTAAGTTAATTAAATTTTTTCCAATACCAGCCACATTAAGTTAGACGGACTTAATATTTTTGCTTTGAACAAACCTAATGCAAACCTGGTGATAAAATAAATGGAATTAAATTCAATGATTACCTTTTTTTGAGTGTACTGTGCAAAATGTTTTAGGCATGATCCTAAAACCGTGAAGGCACAAAACTGCTGAGAAAACAATGAAAATCCTCAAAATGTAAAAGAATTTAAGTGAAAGAATGTGCAGCATCATGACTAAACAAACTAAATATTTGGTGCAGCACCCTTTTAAAACAAAAACAAGAATATCACGTTTATCAATTGATTATTCACGGATTATTATTTGATTTGTTGTCTTTTTGGAATCATGCATTGAGCTGTGAACCTGCAAATAAATTAGGTTTTTCCTTAATGTAGAAAAAGTCTGCTGCTTTTATTATTATAGCTATTACTTTATTTAAGAAAATAGATACAATTCTACATTTTTTTCCAATGTGAGAATTACAATTTGGAAATTTTAAATTTTAAAACGTAGTAATAAAAACACATTTATACAGAAACTTTTGCACCTGACTGTGTGGCTTTCAGAAAAGTAATTTCCACCCTTTGACAGAACGCAAAATGATGTTGTTATGCATTATATAAGCAGAACGACTCCACAGACTGTGGAGAAACAACATTTATTTGCAGTGATCAGAGCTGATGCGGAGTTTAGAACCGCTGCAGATGATCCACAGCTCTCTTGCGCTCTCTGCTGGAGGAAAAGCAGAGCTACACCACATCATCCTGTAACTAACTTTAGTCCACAGACGGACCTGATGTTTCCATCTTTGTGTGGATGAACAGTATGAATATCAGCCATGTGTGAAGACATGACTGGCCTATTTTGTGCTGTGAGGGCCTAGCGGAGTGCAGCGGGGGCCCCTGTCGCAGACACCCTGAGCCCCTCACATCTGGAGCCAATCAGCAAAGCTTACACAAACACACACACACACACACACACACAAAGGGGAAGGGGGGGTTCAACACTTTTCCCAAAATCCCTCTCAACTTGTGAACTTCCTACATGACTGAGGGTTAGCACAATTACCCCGGACCCATTAGTCCACACACCACAGCCACGAAACCAGAGCTGGGAAACGCTTACAGTACATTTGAGATTGTCTGCATAGGGGCCAGCATATACACCCATAGAATTTTATACAGCCATGAGAACACAACCCAGATCTACGGAATAATTTACACACAATAATTGTTTCGTGTGATAACAGGTTTCCTCTCTACACCAACCTGCAGTTGCCTTATTTTCTTATAAAATTTCCACTTCACCCAATTTTTTTCAAGTGATATCGAGACCAATAAATTTGTGTATTGGACGCAAAATGCATCCAATTTTATGATTATTATGTTTTCAGAATCTTTACAGAAGAAAAATAGAGAAAATTTTACATACCAGAGATCTAGAGATCTGTTAAATATCCACATCCAGAATGGTAAAGTCAATCATCCAAAATTGTTTCTCCTTCTAGTCCACGAAAAATTTGTCTCGTTTGTAGCTTGTGAGCGCACTTGCGATCGCATGCATTAAACATATGTTTTATGAGGAAATTATCGGGAAAAATTACATAACCCTAGGAATGATGCAACAAAAAGTTCCCGGATATGGATCCAAGTTTACAAAAACTTTGGATTTGGATCCAATTCATAAATAAATAATCGGCTATGTATAAATGTATAGGTTGGTAGATTCTGAAAACATAATCTGTGGAGTTGTCATTCGACTGGTATTTTGATGTTCACAGTACTGCTGTCAGAACATTTTGAACATTTTCAGCACATTCTACCAGTACTGCGATAATACCGATAACTGTTCTACTTTTGGTCTCTGTAATCATCTCTGCTGAACACGTCATGTGCTCATCACACCGCATGGCCCTGCTAACAAGATAGCAATCATAGAGATTATCATGATGCCCACTATGTAGGCAAGTTCAGGACACAATGTGAAAGTAAAACCAGAATTAAACAATAGATGGAATATGCCAGAACTTTTCATGGATACTGTGACGGCAAACTCGAAATACTGCTCTGAAATATTTCAAAACCTGTTTCGGATATTTTTCTGGAGTTTGTATCAAAAGGAAGGAGCTCTGATTTAGCCATCTTAGATTTTGTCAAAACAGTCCTGAAACTATTGGATTCAGCATTTGTGATAGCTTTTAATGAATTCCTTGACCTCAAAAACATGGGTATCGATACCAAATTCATATCTGTATGTTGTCTATGAGCTGAGATATGAAGAAAATTAATTTTTGCTGAGTTTGCGTCAGCCATTTTGAAAAACAGCTGTAACCAGAGTCCATCCCAGGATATCAAGTGTTAACATCGCGATTCTCAATCCGGATCAGCCACCAAATAAAATTATACCACTCATGATGGATTCTGGGGGGCACGGTAACCAATCCGGGCTCATGGACTATAAATACACCATCTGATTCCAAACAAATGCTTCTAAATCTTCCACTTGAATCAGTGTTGAAACATATTAAGGCACAAATGAATGAACTAGGATTGTACTATTTTTAATCTTCATTTTTAAAGCTACAGCGTGTGGGATTTAGGGGTGTTTATTAGCAGAAATGGACTATATCAGTCATAACCTTCTGTTCAATAGTGTACAATTGCCTGCAACAATAAATCAATATGTTTATAAGCTTAGATCCAGGTAGCCAAAATGGTTTGGCCAAGTAGTGGCCCTGAGCTGGCAGGCCAGAAGAAACAACGGCCAAACCCGGTTTGAATGACGCCCCAGAATCTGTCCCATATCAGAATGCAAAAACTAAACCGGCATTGCTGGTATTGGGGCAGTTTGAATGATGCCCCAGAATCGGTTCGAGTACACTGGCCCGGCAGCCAAAACTGAACCGCACCCCCCGAAAAAAGTAATACACCAAGCCTTCACTGGCCTGGGTCTGGCTGCCAGAACCTGCCTGAACCCAGTTTGAATGACGCCCTAGAATCGGCCCGAGTACACTGGCCTGTGTCCGGGAAACTGAACCAGCATTGCTGTCATCGGGCCACAATCACCACAACACAACTGCCAGAACTGGCCCGTATGTAAGCAAGTTGGCCGCCTGGAAAAAGAAACGATTAGTATCACAAAACTGTAAGGGTACTGACTGTGGAGCCTAATGCAGAGAATCACAACGTTGGTTTGTAAAATTTGGATTTATTACAGCAGTCACTGAGAGTAGCGTCACCGCACTAATAAACAGTTCTTGACACAGTAAACAGTTCTTGTGGTCGCTTACACAGGCTGGGGTCGGTAACATAGGAGGTCAGTCCACTCAGCAACGGTTTCCTGACAGGGAGCAGCAGAAGAGTAATCCAAAAATACAGGTAGGGGTTCAGTACACAGGAAACCATCTAAACAGGCGACCAGAAATCAAAACAGCTGGCAAGAATCATCAAACACAAAACGGCAGCATGGGTCAATAACTCGAAGGCAAACACAAGGAACAAACCCGAGAGAGCTGGCATAGCAGATAATTTGGCAAGGAGTAAACACTCTAACAGTGGTTAAAAAGACCAGTGATCAATTAAACTCAGAAGAACAGAGAAAACGAACCCTGAAGGGGGAGACAGAAAGTAAAGTTACACTAAGAGAACATGAGGGAGATGTCAGAATAAAAGTGCAGAACGACATCAAAGACAGAGAGAAACCACACGAAGCGGAAATAAATATTCAATATTAACAAAACGGGAGACAGAATCAAACACCAGAAACATGACCCATGAAACATATAATAAATACAAGAGCCCTTCCTTTGACAATGCAATATTATACTTTTTATGCTACACAGAATTTAAAACATGTTCAGAAAACACTGAAACTCTAGTTGTAATGATTTTCTCTCGATTTTGAGTGAACACAATTTTATTAAACATGTTTTTTTATTTTTAAATTTCAAACTACCAACATTAAGCGTACAATGTATATTTCATTCGTTAAAATACCCCTCCAAACATGATTTAGGATGTGTAAAAATGCTGTTTTGAGTAATTTCTTTTTTCAGTTGAAAATGACACCATGAATAATCTGTTGTAAGAATTTATTTCAACAAACAGTTAACAAAAGGTAATTTAGGGAAATAGCAAAATGCTGGAATAACTGAATGAACTTCTCTAATTGAACTGAACTGCTAACCGAACTGACTCTATAACCAAAATGTGAAATGAAAAGCTGAATTCAGATCCTGCAGACCACAGAAGTGTAGTGTGGTCTGGAGAAGATGTGTGGACAGAAGAAATATGAGCATGATAAATCAACAGCACAACCACAAAACAACTGAGAAAACTCTCCTCCCGAAAGCTCCCGTGGACCGTCAGTGTATCCTGAAAGATGGATAGATTAGTACAGTGGATAACCACAACAATTGTGCATTTCATGATATAAGCATGAAATTTCTACCACAGTTAGTACATACCATAAGGTTTATTTTTCAAATGTGGAGGCAAGTTGGATTTGACCTGTGAGGACCATGAGAGGTCAATGAAGGATTACACAGGGGTCAAAATTTAAAAATCCTCCAATCATATTGAAACATATACCATATTTTTCATATATTCCTGATCATAAAGATTCCAAAAAGGTATAGTTTGGACTATCTATGACTGAATGTTATGGAGTTATGGGGTAAAAACAGCAAAAATGGTGACAAAGGTCAATTTCAGTTTGTACAGGGGTCAAAAATTAAAATTGCTCCAATTCTGGTAAAAAGTGATGCATGCTGCTTACAGTTTTTGTTATATGGGATTTCTGTATCACTCTGTTCACAAATACTAGATACAGTCTGATGATGTCAGTGCTAGGGCTGCCACGATTAGTCGGTATAATTGATTACATTGACACTGAAAATGCATCGACATTAATATTTTTAATTGACGTGTTGTTTTTGTTATGAATTTACCTTTTTGATTTCCAGTACACTTCAATTCAAACAACAAATGTTATTATTGAATGCCACAATGCATGTAGGCACAACGTGCATGAGTGTGTGCCTGGGTGACACGAGTCGTTTTTGGCTCCAGTCATGGATCGGCTTGTCTCCAGTTTTAAAAAATAATGTAGGCTGCAGCAGAGTCTGATTTGGTTGCGAAAGAGGTTGGTCATAAAGTTCCCAAAGACCGAAGGTGTCAAAAGTATGGGATTATTTCAAATGATCTCAAAACAAAAAGGGTGGTGTGCACAAATGCAAGCTTTCATTGGCAAACCACAGCAGTACCTGAAGAGGAAGCATACAGGCGCAATTCTGGATAATGGGCCACCAGAAAAGGAGGAGAAACCACCATAAGTATTGTCTATTCACATTTATTAATTTTAAATTCAGTGGTTTCTGTAGCTAGTGTCGGCTGTCGCCATTATCAGGCTACTTTACAAAATGTGATGGTAACTTTTTTCGGTCTTCCCACAGCACCTTTGCGGGAACGCGCAGAAAGAGGAAACTAGTGGTCATCAAAATGATTTTTAGGACAGAGTGCAGCTTCACAATGATTACTATTTTGGATAATAAATTATCCAAAACCTGTAGTTCATGAACATAAGTCATAAGACTGAGAATTGTTGACGAGCTTCCTCCAAACCTAGCTATTTAAACAACTGCTTTGGATGAAAATAAATCTTTTAATCGGTAAAATAGTCAATAGGTTAATCGATGAAAAAATAGTTTGTGGGAGCCCAAGACAGCACCTCTGAGCTCTGTGCATCTTCTGTGACACTGTACAAATTTATCAATAAATCCTGATATAGTAAAAAAAAAAGTCAGCAAGATTCAGGACAATTATGCGTGCGTGACAAGCACAGGGAATGTTGCATTGTCAGAGGTCAAACAGGGGACTTTACAGCACAGCAGGGATGATGGAATTAGTGTGTGTGTGTGTGTGTGTGTGTGTCAGGGTGGAGGATGTGACATCACAATCGTGGCGCCACATCATGATTTAGGTCAGCCATCGGCAGGGCCACACCAGATATTGCAGGTATTGAAGAGATTTAATGGCAAAGAGGAATATGAACTTACAGATAGGAAGTGGACCCCAGCGGTATATTTTTTTGATATATTCTCTGAACTGTTACACTTATTCAGCTGAACTTTTTTGTAATTGTCACTAATATAGTTGTCTTCTGTTTCACTTATTTTGATCCAATTTGATTAAATGCTGTGGGCTTCATCACAATTTTTCATATGGGGTTTTCTTATGGGGCTTTTCAAATCCCACAGCAACATTTTGAGCTTTGTGTCAATTTTTCAGAACTACTGCACTGTCAAAGCAGTTTACATTTAGGATGCTTGCAACAGAGCAACGGCACTGAGTAGGAGTAGGTATTACATTTTTGAGAAGTTGTGTTTGAAAAAGAGGAAAAAAAATTCTCAAAATTCTTTCAAAATGAAATGTGATTTATTAGCCAGATACTCAATAGTCTTTTTTCAAACTAGTTGCAAAGTGACATTATCTAGTTAAGTTACAGATATGTGCAAGAATGGCCTAAATAAAAAAAAATGTTAGCAGTATTAAAAAACAAGAAGTTCTGGTGGGGTCCGCATGGACCCCAGGTGTACAAATTAGGACGTTTCATGACGTGTAGTGATGAGGGTTAAGAAGAGGCTCACAGTCCATTGAGGGTTTGGGAGCGGGAGAGGCACATCAGACAAATCTAGACTGCCCTGATGAGCAGTTCACAGAGTAAGGGAATAGTCACAATGATATGAATTGCCAGGAACAGAAAGGGTCTCCATGGAAATAGCCAGCCAGCACTCAAGACAGGATTCTAGGACACAATGACAAAAAAATACATTACAATGTGTGTTACGGATTGTCAAGCAAAAACTTACAGAGCCGGGTTCAGTACCACGCTGGTAAAACGACAATATGAAATTAAATGAAATTAAGTGAAAATTTATTTCAAACATGTAAACAGAACATAAAAGAAGAAAGCAAAATTGTCACATCAAGAACAATAAAATGTACACATAACAAAAAGCATAAAGCAATACAAAATTGTCAACCGCTCGATGATTTGGTTTACACATCCGAAAAGGAGTGGGAAGATGTCAGCAAGTGGTGTGAAGACTGGGGTTCATTGACTACAGACTTGAATAGCTGATTGAGTGCAGGTGTCCTGGTTCTGTGAAGAACCCGATACACCTCCATGTGGACAGAGAGAGAAATAGAAACAAAAAATGTAGTCAGACTGAAATCACAACAGAACCAGACCTTACATCAATACTGGCGCAATTAAAAGCGACTTTGTCCCAAGTGAAAAAACGAACCCCAAAACATCTATTGGAGCTGGAGCCTAGGTTGAAAAATCCCAGTGATCCCCTTTAAGCAATTGATGCAGTTGGAAGCGTCAGATACAAATGTGACATCATCCACTTTTAAGAGAGCACTCCATCACTGTGACCTAAAAGCAGTCGATCAAGGGTGAAACCACTCATCCAAAATTGACATTAAAAAAAAAGGCTTGGACTTTGTTCTGGTGATCATCTGTAAACTATTGTCGAGCTTTTTTATGTCAATTTTGAAGTAATGGCTTCATCCTAAGTGTCAAGTAGGGCCGCCTTCCTCAATGACTGTATGGCCAAAGCTTCGTGTGTTTTTATATAATCGACTGCACAGTTGCTCATGATGCCATGAATCTTTTTGAGATGCTCTTGAGAAGGAACCTGACTAATTGAAATCTAAAATTGTACACTTGGAACCTTGGCTGAATTATTTAGATTTTGGAAACTTCAAGATTCCAGACAATTTCTGGAATCTTTCATGCTGTTTAAAGATGCACTTATGTTGGTGTATGTAAACAGCTGATCCACTGAAAATCTGACATAGTGAGTAAAAACTGAAATAAGTCTTCCCTGTAACTATTACTTTTAAATTAATTTATATGGAAACAAATTAGATATGCTCACTGTCTTAGCACACATATTGTTTGATAAAATGGAATATGTGCAGTAGCAGAAAACTGGGATTGAAAGTTTTTAGCCAAAGTGTAAGTGAATTTATGTTGGCAACTGCATTTTCAAAACATTTCACTGTTCTCAATTTTAATTGAACATGCTCACATATTTACACCTATGGAATGGAATAAAGCACTGGTAATAGAAATTATTATGTGCATTTAGCATCATAGATGTATAGATGTGAATGAACATTCAGTACAATATACAGTCAAGTGTATAAGTAGTTGGACAGTGACACAATTTTTGTAATTTTGCCTCTGTGCACCACCACAATGGAGCTGAAATGAAACAAACAACAGAGAAGGTGTTTCTTAGAAGAAAACAGATCAAATCTAGGCTTGGGTCTCCCATATGCCTTCTGGCAAACTGTTGCTGAAATTTTATGTCTTCGTTTTCAGAAAATTCTTCTCTGTTCCACTTTACAATGAAGCTGTATATCTGGTGATGCAACAGACACAAGTTAATCTATGCACAGTTTCTATAATCACAGCCACCTATCTCCTTCAGATTTGTCTGGGTGGCTTCCCTCACTTGTAGAATATTTGCACTTTCACTCAGTTTTTGAGAGCTGCCTACTTCAGTCATATTTCCCCCATACAGTCTATAATAATGTACTTTCAGCTTCTCCCCATTTCAATTCAATCATGACAGCAGATCCCACATGGATCTGCCATGAATTTTAGCCAGATGGCCTTCCTGACACAACACTACATGGAGAATGAGTAGGGTTTGAACCGGGAACCTTCCGCATTGAAAGCAGACACACTAACCGCTAGGTCACTATCCCTGATTGATGCAAAAGAAGTCCAAGACATATTCAGCGACTTGGAAATGTTCATGTCTCCATCCTCTGACTTGTCTAAAGAAAACTGTCTGCACATCTGATAATTAGTATTAAAATAATCCTGAGATTTCTTTTGTCCAATTACTTATGAGCTATAAAAATGGAGGAACTATGGATACAAATGGCTGTACTTCTTAAATGGCTAATGTGATATTTTTGTTAAACCCCTTCTACTAAAGCTAACAGTCTACACTACAAGCACATATTGTTTCATTTCAACTCCATTGTGGTGGTGCACAGAGGCAAACTTACAAAACTTGGGTCACTGTCCAAATACTTATGGACCTCACTGTATTTTAAATCCAACATACAAGATCTGCTTCCCCACTCAGAAATAAAAATGAATTTAAATTTCTTTTTCTTCTTGGGTTTTCCTGTTTACAAAGTAAAGATCAGATAGATTTGCTAAACCTCACCCAACATTTAACTTAGCTTTAATCTGTAACTCTATATTTGCTGATGAGAGGCACTACTACTACTACTACTACTACTACAACAACAACCATATGTTAATACTGTATCAGCAAAGTATCTTATCTAATTCCAAAAATTAAGAAATGCTGTTTAATTAGAACACAATCTTATTTGTAGAGTTTAACTAAAATGCATTTCAAACTACTGGATTGTAAAAAAAACAAACAACAAAAAAACTGAAAAAAAAAAAAAAACGGAATAAAAAACTGCATTAGGGCAACCACTGAATAGCATTTAAAAAGCTTGTGTTGTTGGGAGAGCAAATAAATAAAGATATTTTCTACATTTCCATAAATGTTTTGTTTTTATAGTGCAACTGCTTACACTGCCTTTCATTTTGAGAGAGCCTGTATTATTTCAAATAGATTAGGGTCAGATTACTTTGAAATGTAATCAGTTACTGAATACAAATTGCCTGGACATTTTTGTAATTAGTAACATAATCCATTGGTTTGACCTATCTCCGACCTTCGTCGCTATGACCGGAAATGTGGAAAGGTCAGTACACGTTTTGTTGGGGGTCAAATTTATCAATACCCTAAAAATTGTCAGATTTGAACAATTTTGGTGTGTAACTATATGTTTTTTGAGATGACAAATCAAACTAAACAACTTTTAAAATTTAAATGGCAGTCTTAACCTTGAATTTTTTTAATTACGTATTACTAACTAGATCTTGGGCACTAACATGGCTTATAATGTTTCAATTATTTATTTATTTATTTTTTGCAAGTTGTTCCTGTTTATTCTAAATTCAAACATTGTAATGGCTAGCTTAAACTAGTTTCAAATATTTTGATCATGTTCAAAATTTCTGCAATGGGAGCCATATTTCCCGTATTACATCATAATGCGCATTGCGTGGTGTTACAAAGAAGTTACTACAAGCAGAGAGACACATAGAGGGCTGCACAGGTACACACGCACACAGACAGACAATTGTGCATGCAAAACAGAAGCAGCCAAAAGTAAAAATATAGTGACGCGCTCACCTGTGACCAAAGTCCGCCAGACTTCCATAAAGACTTTGTGTGAGGAGGAGATCCATGTTTCTCTTGTTGAAACTTCAAATAAGAGCAGCCAAAAGAATGTTTAAAAAAAAAAAGTAAAGCTTCGTAGCTTTAAAAAGACCCAACTTCCAGAGTGTGCACACTGTGCGTGTTGGCGTGGCCAGAAACGACAAAATAGAAAACACAGTATCGGGCCTGAAAGCCATACATAATTCATTTCCATGGACCCTTTGGTCAAGGGTTAAATAGTTAAGTTTATCCGATTTGAATGATTCTAGTGTCCAATCACGTTTTCTGGCATGACAAATTCAACTGAGCCACTTTCAGCAACCAAAGGGCAACCTTAACCTTGAAACCAATGCAGGCATTTTGGGGGCCATTTTGAGATTTACAGGTTAGACTTAGCGTAGCCATCCGCCTCCGTTGTCTGTCCCACAAAGTGCAAACATGTTGCGTGTGGAGTAGGGGCTCGTTCTCTAAGAGCCAGTCCCTCCTCCTCGTTCAGATGAGTGTACAGGAGCAGCTTTCAGTTACCACTGTTGTAGATGGTGCCATCTTGTGGCCGTAGATAATAACCCAGTATATTTTTGACATATAAGTTGCTTCAAAATAAAAGTCAAAGGACCAGCCAATCAAGAAAAAAAAGCATGGCATAGTCCAGAAAAGATGGTCATAGATTTGTGTCGTTTGTGAACGATCCAATTCTTAACAATGGCTCTTTCGTTTCAACAAGTCTGACCAAGTCATACTCGGGAGCCGTTCGTTTTATCAGTGTCACTGTCCACCTTAAATCCAATCTTACGTGATCACTACCGGTGGCTCTATGAGAGACGGAGAGAGAGCAGAAGGGAGAGGACAGGGGAGGGGAGAGGGAGCAAGCAACACTGAAAAGTTTTGTAAGTAATTAGGTTTTTCCTCCATCCAGACACAAAGAGCTATACGGAGCCCCAGACATGACATGGGGAAAAAAAAAATAATTTTGGCCACGGAATAGTAATTTGTGGCCACGAAATAGTAATTTGTGGCCACAATATAGTAATTCGTGGCCACGAAATAGTAATTTGTGGCCACAATATAGCAATTCGTGGCCACGAAATAGGTATAACGTACCATGAACTACCTGGACAGCTGGGTAAGCAAATGAAGCGCACCTTCACAAGAAACTGCGATACG
>OMMV01195688.1:0-11912 GCA_900302635.1 Chatrabus melanurus
TGGCGCCATCTTTGCAGTGGGTAAAGAGATCGACCATTGGCAAGACCAGCGTGATGAACACGAATGAAGCCTGAACACGTCCACCTATCTTGAAGTTACCAAGCGAGCTAAGGCTAACAGGATAGGTCACCTGAATGTGGGTGATTGATTAAAAAATATTTTTTGCAGACTGGATGGTGGTTTTTATAACGGGCAGCATGGGTGCGCCTAGTAAAAACAACAACCGGCATATTGCATCTATAACCATGGCACTGTCACTGCACCTAAGATCACCAGGCTACCGACACTTTCTAATTAGTGCTAACATACAAATGATTAAAATTTTACTCAACAGAAATACTGGAGCACAGACTTCGTCGGTGGTCTGTTAGTACAATTAACTGCACAGTAAGCCATATTATCTCAGATATTTGCAAAAAAATGCTCAGAAAGGACAAACACGGTCGAGTCCACAGCACTGCCACTGCTATAGGCAGAGGCCACTGCTAGCGGGGCCCTCGACTCGGCACAATAGCTGTGGGGAATATCTATATTCCCCAGTACCGATGTTCCCTCGTAGGCCTACCTATATTCCCGGTACCTTTGTATACAAGATTTGTTAAAAAAATAAAAGTAGAAGTGATGCATTTGTCACATGTGCATTTTTTGAGTTGCTTAAATTAGGATAAGCTCCCACTATCATTTTAATACCTTAATTTGGGGTTCAAAATAACGGTTTGAAAAATAGCTACAATTCATTCAAATTATTATGGCGCAGCAAATAAATGCAAGATAAGTTGATCAATTCAAGATCACTTGAGTTGCATCAGAAAATTACTTATTTTGGGGGTCAGAAAATGTTCTTTGGATTTCAGATCATATAGAAAATGATACCAAAAAGTGTCATTTTATCAGGTCCCAGGGAATATAGGTACTTGGGAACATAGAGCTGACCCTCTAGCTGTCACTTAAAGTGACATCGCCCCTAATTATTCATAACTTCATGGCTTAAAACTGCTTAAACAGATGAGTATGAAATGTCACTCCCAGTACAGTTGTCATGAATGAGGAAAATAGCTACAGAAACCAAAATCTTTTTTTTTTTTTTTTTCTTTTTAAACCAGGCTGTAAGCCTGTTTGGCTTGCAATGGACTGGTGGCCTGTCCAGGGTGTACCCCGCCTCTCCCCCAGTCACACCTGGGATAGGCTCCAGCCCCCCTCCCTTAATTGGAATAAGCGGGTTCAGAAAGTGAATGAATGAATGAATGTAAGCCTGTTTATTTCTGCTGTAGTTGGTTGTTGGTTGGCAGACATTCATTCCCCACCTCTCGAAAGCCAGGTGAAACTTGGGCATCACCTTGGGTCCCTCTGAATACCCCACTTTTTTGTTTGTTGTTCCAATTACCTTTGCTTAAATGTGCTGTAATTCCCCCGCTGCTCACGTGATTTAAATGTAAATACTTACAAATTTAAACTGAAAGCCTATACTTATGAGCTGATATTCCTGATTAACTTTCGACTTCACCATAACATAGTAGACAGTTAAAATAACAAAACCATTATTGCATATTTGCATATGTCTGCAAATTTGAACAGCTTGCACAAAGCAAGTTTTAAAACAGTAATCTGCATTTGTGAATGCTGAATTTCCCCGTCCCTAAAGCATTTATTTAGCTCAGACATATTTAACTGCGCACTTGTTCCGCTGTTTGACAAACAGCTACACACTCGCTGTAAGAGATTACAATTTTGAACAGGAAAGGCTCAGAGAAGCTGAACTACTGTGCACTTTGTCAAGCACATTAGGGCATGACAGCATTTTCCGCACACACAGACTTATACTGGAGATTTAGAGGCTGGGAGCTGCGCACAAGTCTGTCTATTAGAGCCAGATAAACTCTTAAAGCAGCCCATTACTGCGTGTAAGGTTTAGGATCACTTTGGGGGGTCTGGGTGCACACAGCGGGGGCATTGTTTCAGCAATGAGCGACTTCCCCCGGCAGAATGGCACTGGGTCTATTAAAGGTGAAAGTAAGCCGGTGAGGGAACCTGATCCTCGTGCTCCTTTTCCTCATTCGCTTTGGTACGCTATCACGTCCACACTTAAATATCAAGAGGTGTACAAAAGGTCACTTCCACTTTTACTCATTTCACTCTTTCCCATTCAGGTGCACAAGTAGCGCTCGTGTATTATTATGCCGAGTGCACAGAGGCTGCGTGGCAGTGACGGTTCAGAGCTCTCAAGCGATCCGGGCCGCTTTCTTCAGTCGGCTGAGCACAAACAATCCTCTCGTCTCTCTCTGTATCACAAGGTGCTGCTGGTCGACTCAACACGCTGACAGTTCCCACAACTCAACACGCTGCTGCGGTCACCAGGAAGGGTTTTATCGTTGTGAAAGGGAGTAAGATGAAGCCCGAACATCTTAATGTCACCATCAGAAGAAAAGGCAAAAAGTTGCACAGACCTAACAAAGGTCATGAAGTAGAGACTTTTGATTACTAGCTTACTTATATACTGCTTTGTTGTAATCGCTCTTGTGTGTGTGTGTGTGTGTGTGTGTGTGTGCGCGTGCATGCATGTGAGAACAAAATAACTAAAAAACAGCTGGACGTATTTTCACCAAACTTGGTGGGAATATTCCTTTGGTTCGTGTCTCAAGATGATGAACTGTTGGAACAGATTGGTCAAAGGTCAAGCAAAACATAGCCAAAAAAATACATTTCCCATAATATCTCTGCTACCAATGTGGCTACAGAGTTGATAAAATAAATAAATAAATAAAAATCATATTGATCAGTAAAGACGCAGTCACACTATGATGTTTCCCCCAGCATGTGGTGACCGCAGGGCAAAGTCGAGAAAATTGGCCAAACGTCAGCGAAACTCACGTTACCGGAGTTTGGTAGCGAACCTCAAACGCGGCACGGTGTTCCATAACGTGGTGCTAGCGGAGCCCAGCTGAGGCTGGCCTGAGCCAGCGCTCCATTAGAACAGGCAGGACTTGTGCCAACGTGGCAACGTGCGGGAGAAGGGTTCCGCACCACTGTCCGGTGATTCTGAGCAGGCAGGGCGAAGCAGCACCCAAACGTTAGCCAGTGTAGACAATCGCACCAGTAACTTTGGCTAGCAGAGGCTAGCGGATGCTAACAGAGGCTAACTTGGTTGCAGTGGAGATTAAGTTTCTCTAAAGGTCTCCAATGTAGCCAGAGGTACGTCGGCAAACGCAGAGGAATTTTAAACCCGTTGAAAAATTTTTGGCGCAGTCGATGTTCATTGGCGGAGGACAGCGGAGCCCAGCGGTGGCTAGCGGACACCGACGTTTGTAAGTAAGTTCATCGACGTTGGCCCAAATCTTCTCGGTGTGACTACGCCTTAAAGTATTTGCGATCGACTGGTGTAAGTGATTTCACGATGTATATATAGGTGTCAAATATATACTTTATACTTTATAGGGTATAAATATATGTCAAATATATGACTTTGTATTTGTGACAAAAAGTTTTAATAACTCATAATATAAACTTTATCTCAGTGTGCAGAGTGCACAGGTCACTCATTGCTTTTATTTTACTATGTTTACATGACAATGTTTGGGTAATTTATTTTCTGTGGAAAAACCAATATTCTCATAACTCTACTGACACGTTAATCAATCATCAGCTGTTTCCAGGCCCGAAACTACTCTGTGCTCATTTCTCTATCTTTGACATACATGTACGTGCATGTGCAGATGCTCCCAGGGGGAAAAAAAACTCTTGAGACTCTCTATGAGCTTAAGCCCAGAATAAAGCCTCTAATCCTCACAAGAGTGGTGCCAAACCCAAACACAAACACACAACATCACCTCCTTACAGTCTGAGGTTGGGACACTGCTTGTTTGATCTGTGCCTGCATGTACGCCTCCAAAATTGTAAGCACACACATAGCATGCTCAAAAAAACTCGCTCTGGCTGTCTGAAGCAGGGAAGGATATTTCTGAAGTGAAATTAGGCAAAAATAGAGAACTAATAGAAAAAGTATCAATTCATTTGTCATTTTTTTAATATCTGTCCTCCATCCGCAGAACAAATGGCATGAAAAAGTTCAACATCGGCATGGATGAAAAAAGATGTGGGTAGGCAACTGACAAGTGAAAAGCTAACCAATTAGCATGAAAGACTGTCTCAGGTGTTAACGTGCCGATGTTAAAGCTAGTATCTCACGGAGCGGAGAATGCAGAAGAACGTAATGATTTTTGGATTCGCCGCTTTTCTGACTAACATTGGCGAAAATCAGGACTCACATCTGTCATGAGCGGCATTTTTCTGCCCGAAGTGCTGCTGCCCTTGAGGTAAGAATCGCTTTGTCTGGCTGCCGCTGCAGCTTTTTTTTTTTTTTTTTTTTCTTGTGTTCACTGCGTGGCGAGCCAAAAATAACTTCAGCGACACGTTTTACAACCGTTTGCAAATGCTTAAAAGTGTTTGCAACTGTTTGCAAAAAAATACATTCTCAAAGAAATTTTGGACATGTTCAAAATTTCTGTGCGACAACAAAAAAAGTTTGCCACCCTAAAAACTGTTTGAGAAGTGTTTTGCAACCTTTTAAGAACCCTGATGGACCCTGACAATACCCAAAAATCCTTACGTTCGTCAGCATTCGCCGCTCCGTGAGATACGGGCTTTACAGATGTACATATTTTGTCGGCCACACCCACTTCCTTTGGAACGCTTCAAATCTATTAGAAAGTTTGAGGCTTTACCGCATTTGTCTTTGGATCAAGGACTGTCCCTTTAAATCAGTACATACTTCATCCAAGCATGGTTGGCTAGTATGCACTATCCTGTAAGGTCAAAAAAGTATCTTTCAACCACCTAAACTCAAATGTGAGTGTGTCTTTGTGGCAAGTAAATGAGACAAATGAGAATACTGAGGGCCAAGTTTGACAGCTATCTTTTTGTTGTGATGAAAGTTTGTTTTCTCACAGTCAAGCTTTTGACATTTCTTCACTATTACACATATAGTCATGTGCACGTGTTTGTGTAATAATAATAATAAATTCGATTTATATAGCGCCTTTCAAAAAAACCCAAACACGCTTTACAAAACAGCACACATACTAGAAAATAGACTGTAGGGAGGAAGGTGAAAATAAAAGGTGAGGAGAGAATCAGCTGAGGCCAAAAGCCTTGACGAACAAATGGTGTTTGAGATGTGTTTAACACTGTCGAGGGATGATGCGTTGATGACCAGAGGGAGAGAATTCCAGAGGGTGGGGGTATCAGGTCAGGTCTGGGAGCATCCACCACCCTATGGAACCGCTTTTGATCCTGGATGGCAACCACCCAGACAGACAACTGGTCCACCCCTACCTCTCAAAAGTAGCCATCTATCTGTCACAGCCAGGTGAGAGGTAGGCGTCTGCTCGGCCTTTTCCAACGGGACACCTGTCCCCTACTTATGTCTGTGTAGATGTATGTAGAAAACTAGATGGCCCATTGTGCTTTGCACAACCATTGACTGGATTGGTTAGTCCAGATGACAGATCCCTTGAATGGAATATTGATTTCATCTAACATCACACTGCCCCAGTTGCTACATCTAATCATTAGTAAAATGCCAGAGGAACTTTCCCAAGCCCCTTCTCTGGACCTCCCCGCATATTTAATGTAGCAATTGTTGCCAGGTCTGCATTTTTCCCACAGAATTGGGTTTGTTGGCAGTGGTTTGAGTTTTTGTGTCCACTGGTTTGGTGTGATAGTAAAGCTGTCGGTCTCTAAAAGTAGTGTATATGGTTTTCCAAGAGTATATTTTGAGTTCTGGTGCTGGACTGGTTTTGTTACAGACCCAACAACTCTGGTCGTAGATTCCAAGCTATGCACAAATGGATTTAAGGTGGGTTTACGTTGCTTTTATGAAAGAGTTATGCTGCAGTTAGGGCGCAACACTGGAGCAAATTAGCAAAATGCTAGAGCAACGTCTCCCCACCAAACCTCCCCCCCAACATATTAACTGTATCCATCGGCTGTTTGGAGATAGCATTTCAACTTGATTTGCACCCAAACAACAGTAGACTTCAGTAGACTCCACCTTTAATGCTATTCACCAACCTTCCTACGGCCCTTTTATGCTGGTTTTACGGCATTTCGTCATAGTTAGGGCGCTACATGGGAGCTCACTTTGGAACGCCTGTATGGACTTTTTCATGCTTGTGTACAGTGGTGATGGCTTAAACAAATAAGGTGAGTTGTAAATATATATTGAATATTTTAATCATCAGTTGGGCAACAGAATTACAACTTAGTTCATGCCCTGAGCATGAGCATGCTCCACTCTATTCACAAAACTTCCTACGCCCGGTTTACGCTGGTTTTTATGTCAGAGTTACGCAGCACGTGAGCTGGCTTCGGAGCTGTATTACTTGTATATATAGTATATTCCCCTTCATGCACACCCCAGCACCACCAAAATGTCCCAAGAACCTAGATCTTCCACAGGTATAGGCTACACTGAAAAAAGGGAGAATTGTAGTTGCAAAACTGAAGGAGGAGATATGGAAAAAGACAAGACCAGGGCTGTCGCCATATAATTGATGTGGGTGCATCGGGATGGACACCGTGGCACATCAGGCCAATCAATGCATGAGGTGGGTGGGGCCAACAATTTGCCAAAGTCAGAATGTTACAGGATTTATAACCTTCCTTCATTTTGATTGTTGAAACAAAGGCTTTTGTGTCTTTCCCATTATCCAAACAGTTTGCCGAATGAAGTATTGCATGCGGTCAATTTAAACTCTCAGCTGCTGTATGGAACGGTTTTTTTTTTCTTTTTTACTGTAGTCCGTCACAGTCGTACTGGGAAGCTCCACAGTGGGAGCTGGATATGCCCCAACATTTTATTGCAGCCCCTTCGTCAAACTATTATAAATAAGTATGTATATTTGGCAGGGTTCTGCATTAAATGAGCTGCAGAAACAGAGAGGAGAGACATGCCTCACTGTCAAACCGAGCCAGTCCGCCTCCTCCTGAGGGAATACTTGGCTGCTGACGGCGATCTCCAGGGCTACACGCCTGCATGTTACAGCGGATCTCTCCATCTTAAATTAATAGCCAACAGGGCCCGGCTTTACTTGGGAAATATGTTTTGACAGGAAAATGCTGAGTTCACTGCTGCAAGTTCACGCTTAAGATCATATCTCCAGAAATATGAAAGTACACTGGGTAATGCTGTTTGATGTAGAACATCACTGTGGTGTCACACGAGGGGACAACTATATCTTATGTATCACAATCTGCTGCTAATTCAGCCTTTGTGCTTCAGCAACATTACAACTTCCTCTCGCTAAGCAACAATTACTGCATTGAGCACGACTTAAGACACACAGCAGGACTCACTCAGCATTTTTCCTGGAAAGTCCACAAGAAACATCGGGGAAATGATTGGAAAGTGGAAAACTCTGGACTAAATTATAAGGAAGAGAGTGTAACTACACTCCACAGTCACCGGAAAGCACATCACCAATGCACTGACCGAAGGCTTTCACCACAACACATAATTCAGTGGTTTGAAATTGGTTCTAGTTGTAAAACTACAGACAGTAGCAGCTGCCGCCAAGAGGCGACATGGTACCGCCCACTCCTGGGAGAGTGGTGATTTTAAAATAACTTTCAAAATAAATAATGTCTCAATTTTGAACAAATTGTGTGTCCAGTGTGATCAGCAATATGTATTTGATGGCCACCATGCTCGGTAAACAAACAAAAAAACAACAACAAACAAACAAGGAAACAAACAGGGAAACCGGTTAGGAGTTCCTGCTTCCTCCTGTGTCCCATTTCCTCATTCTCTTCTGTGTAAGTGATGATATTTCCCGCTGTGCGATATGACGATATGTATCATATGCTGACAGAAAAATGTCTATTGTTTCATATTGCACTGCATACACAATTATTAAGCAAGTGAGTATTCTGACCTTATCACCATTTCTATGCATATTTTCCATCTCCAAGCTATATAAACCTGAATGCTTATTTGATTTAAGCATTCTCGGGTGATATGCATTTGTGTAACGAGGGAGGGTGTGGCCAAAAGTGATTAACACCCTATATCAGGGTGTGCATAATTACTAGGCAGCTTCTTTACCTCAGGCAAAATGGGCCAAAAAAGAGATTCAACAGACAGTGAAAAGTCAAAAATTGTAAAACTCCTTTCAGAGGGATGCAACTCTCTTGAAATATGTAATACATTGAGACGTGATCACGAACAATCAAATGTATTATTGCAAATAGTCAACAGGGTTGCAAGAAATGTGGAAAGAAGAAAAGACGCAAATTAACTGCAAAAGACTTGAGAAGAATTAAACGTGATGCTACCAGGAACCCATTATCCTCCAGTCCCACCATATTCCAGAACTGCAACCTACCTGGAGTGCCCAGAAGTATAAGGTGTTCAGTGCTCAGAGACATGAACAAGGCAAGGAAAACTGAAACATGACCACTACTGGACAAGACTCACAAGTTGAAACATCAAGATTGGGCCAAGAAATATCTGAAGACAAATTTTTCACAGGTTTTATGGACAGATGAAATGAGAGTGACTCTTGATGGACCAGATGGCTGGATCACTAATGGACACACAGCACCACTTCGAGTCAGATGCCAGCAAAGTGGAGGAGGGGTACTAGTATGGGCTGCTATTATTAAGGATGAAAAAGTTGGACCTTTTCAGGTTGAAGCTGGACTTAAAATCACCTCCCAGACCTACTGCCAGTTTTTAGAAGATACTTTCTTCAAGCAGTGGTACAGGAAAAAGTCAGCATCATTCATCAAGAGATTTACAGTGAAGGAAAACAATCCACCTCTTTGAACAGCATCTGGGAGGCTGTGGTTGCTGTTGCACCAAAAGTTGATCGTCAACAGATCAAGAAACTGATAGACTCCATGGATGGAAGGATCATGGCAGTTATTGAAAAGAAGGGTGGCTGTCTTGGTCACTGAATTCATATATTTAAAAAAAATAAGAATTAGGCTGCCTAAAATTTGAATCACTGGTCTAGTTCTAAATCTATTATTAATACTTTCAAATTCTACATTTTATATTTGTTAATTTACTAATCTGTGCTCATAGTTACCCTATAAATGTCATAACCACTTTGGTTAACTCACCAATATCTTTAGAAAAAAAAAATTCTGCTTAATGTGGGACTTGAACCAACAAGCTTTAGATGATCAGTTACATGCTCTAGTAATTGAGCTATGAAGTCAGTGTTTTCTAGCCACAGAAAACAACAGTATTATATTGTGGTCTGGAACTGGTCTCGATCGTTTGAACGATCTCATTCTTTTGAACGTGATTTGCAAATCGTTCATACGAAAGAGCCAGTCAAAAGTATCGGATCGTTCACGAACACCACAGCACTACTGTAGAACCAGGAGAGACGTTTTCTCCTCTGTATGTATGCAAAACTTGCAAATATCTAAGAATAAATTGCAAAAGGAGCTAGCTAGGAACCGTTGGCTTGGATTTGCACCAAGAGCAGTTTCTGAGAGTGAACCATTGATGAGCTACGCTTGGACAAAGCGGAAGAAGAAGAAGAAGATGGAGAAATGGGACTTTTCAATGTTTATTAAAGTATGTTAGCGATGGTTTCTAAGCACGCTTTTAGGCTCGGTGGATAGAGAAACCAGCGAATAAGACTTCTAGTTACTTTTTATAGCCAAGTGCTCAGTTTTTTCTGGAGTTTTTGTTGTGATTTGTTTGTATTGCACATCCGTGCCATTCCTGTGTATTGGTACTACCGTACCAATAATACACACACAAATATATGTGTGTGTGTGTGTGTGCATCTTATCCCGTCAGATCTCAGAAAAGAAGCAGAGTAGGTCCTGATTATTACTTGACTGGGAAACTGCTTGAGAAGACCACGGGCTGTGTGTGTTTCTCTATGTACAACTGGAGTTGAGGCAGAAAGGGCATCCAATGTAAAACGTCTGCCAAATCCCAAAGCGGGTCTGTACTGGATCCACTGTAGCGACCCTGAACAACCAGGATTCTGAATAACTGGGAGCAGCCAAAAGATAAACAACAACATGTAATGGTGTATTACTATTGTATGAAGTCTTCATGAGAAACTTTGCCTGTTGCCATGGCTAAACAAATGTTGATATATCCACTCACCCATCAGTGAAATCCTCTGCTTGTCTAATGTTTCATTACAGTGAAGCACTTTAAAATTTAAAGCAATCTCAAAAGTGACTTCAGCAGGAAGTAAGGAAGGTACGTTTTAGCCCAAAGGCTACTTTGTGCTTTTGCTGGATTTTCCTTGGGATTGTGACATCAGAAAATGTTGTACTTGACCTCAGTATAAGAAATCTCACCTTGTCATTTTGTTGAGGAGATGCAAATAAAAAAATTAACGAACGTGACTTACAGGATGCTGGGCCCGCCCACCGGAAACTCAAAATTACAGGGTCAAGTAACGTGTGTGACTGATGAATACAAACTGCAACAAACAGCATCACATGTGCCACATCACACTCTATGGTCAGGATGAGGTATTAAATTGAAATTAAAAATGTTTAACAGAGTCTGATATACTCTTCTGAGGTCATATAGCAAAATGACAAACACCCTGTTTGCCCCCAGCACATCACAAACAAGCAGCACTACCTAAGCAGTGTCCTGAGGCAGTTTCCAAGGCGTGAAAGAAGGATATGAGTTCACACAATGGAGCGGCCGGAGTGATAATTAGAGTGTTTAAGTGGGGGCGAGAGAGGCGGCATGCTCTCACACATCAAAGGAAGCACTTGTCAGGAACCCCGGCCAAGTATTTTGAATGCTGTCAATACAGGGGAGGAAAACTTCAGTTACGATCACATCATTGCTCTTCAGAGGGCACACTTCGTTTCAACAACAATGATGGAGTTCTGCACAAAATAGGCCCAGAAACCTTTGGGAAAACTGCCAAATAATTGGAAGTTGGGTCAACTTTTAACAAAGTCCAGCACTGAGTTAAATGCCACTGGCAACAATGACGCAAGTTTAAGAGAGTCCATTGTGAGGATGGACCGATTCATCTTTTTTGGCTCCAATACCAGTGCAAAATGATGCCTTTCTAGTTCAAATTTTTATCCCACAGTTCCCAAATCCCGCTATGCACATTCAGATATATAAACAAATAATTTGCTCAGTGAACAAGGATTAAAACTTTTTTTAAATTTGCAGTTATAGTTGAGTGCACATATACAGACGCCTTTATCATCACAAGGTTTTGCATAGTATACAAGAGCACATAGAGAGCGCAGGCCTCCGCCCGGGTTTTAACATTTGTCACCTGTGAAATCAATTAGTGAATATGAAGAATAACTTTGATTGGCAAATATGATTTTTTTATGTGAAAACAAACCACTTGACATTTAAATCATTTTGCTATGATAAATGAGCTTTTCTTCCTTTAATTTCTAATTTATTACCTCCGCCAAGGAGGTTATGTTTTTGCCGGCGTTTGTCTGTTTGTCTGTCTGTTTGTCCACAACATAACTCAAAAAGTTATGGACCAATTTTGATGAAATTTTCAGGATAAGTGGGAAATGGCCCAAGGACCAATCGATTAGATTTTGGTGGTGATCCGGATTATCATGTAAATCTGGGATATTAAAAAAAATAAAGATTTATTGATTGAGTTGGATATTAATCTCTACCAAAATGGTTTATGCTGGCATTATCATTGGGTTCTCAGAAGTCCGTCTGCTGGAAAAGAACATCTCCACATTATGGGGGACTGAATTGCCTTGGCGGAGGTTTGCGCTCTCTGAGTGCTTTCTAGTTTATGTTGCATTTTTTTAGGGGGGGATTTTCCATGATTTTCTGTTGATGATGCCTGGGGCATTTGTTTGTTTAAAATTTTTTTTAAATGGGTGCCTAAAACTTTTGCACAGTACTGTTTGACTTCATATTA